>JAGDYQ010000022.1:8326322-8370032 GCA_021962125.1 Bulinus truncatus
TGATCCACACCACTTCATTTTAACCCAAGATTAACATTTGACCATACTTTCCAGTTCATTGAATAAATTACCAAGCTACGCTTATCTAGACAACAAATTAAAATCTTACCACAGGTATGTCAGCCAGTGTTAAAGGCTGCTTACTCTCAAGTGCTTTAGCAAAACAACTGCTTGGACCCTGAAAAAAAAAAATTAAAAAGGATAATTCAACATTTAACAAACTAATAATTGTTTTAACAAAATAAAAAGTTATGTCTATGCTATTGATCTGGAAGATATTGAACTACTATTTGAATTATGATAATTATCTGGATGATATTTAAGTATTCTTGAGAAATGATAAACTAATGTATGTTCTCCCCCCCCCCAACTGAAATAAGAAAGGATTATGGACAGTTCACAATCAACAAATAATTTGAAAAAATTCTAAGACAACAGCTGACTCCTGTCCAACTAACCTTCACATTAACTATCTTCACCTGAATGTTTTTGGGTTTTTGTTTTTAATTTAACAGCATTGACTAAGTTCAAACAAAAGAAAAAAAGTGAACGAAAAAATACTATTTCACCAGAAATCTTTTTTTTAAAACCAAACAATCATCTAATTAGCATATAAATAAAAAGAAAACTTACAGCAAACCGGATTTCCTCTTCTAGCACTGTGTCTCCGACAGCCTAAGCAAAATTTTAAAAAAAAATATTACAAGGCTATTTAACAAAGGTATGGGGCAAAGTGTTCAGTATTAGGACAAAATGTTGACATTCTGTTTGCATGTCCATCTGTTCCAGACAATAATGCTGAGGCTCAAGCTGATTAGACGTTACTAATGAACTTGCAATGGCCGACAACGAAAAAAAAAAAAAAAAAAAAAAAAAAAAAAAAAAAAAAAAAAAAAAAAAAAAAAAAAAAAAAAAAAAAAAAAAAAAAAAAAAAAAAAAAAAAAAAAAAAAAAAAAAAAATGAACTTGCAATGGCCGACAACAAATAACCTTGCAATGACAGACAGCTGAATAAATGATCTTGCACGACAGCTTAACATGGAACGTTATGAAGGAAAGTTTTTTTTTTTTATTCTATCTAGCATTACTGAGTGGCTGATATGTTTCCGTTTAGAATATTTTTTTAATAATTTTTTTTTTTTTTAAAGCTAGCTCAAAATTTTAAATGTGGCCCACTCAATTGTTTTTCTGCTAAGGTAAAGCTCAGTATAAACAACGCTTAACTTTTTTTTTTACTTGTGAACCATTCCGGAACGAACGTAATTACTGCGATCATTTTATTTTTGTGGGAAGGTGATTTTATGATTGGTCTGGTTTTACTTTCAATTATGTCACTGTTTCGTAATAATTTCCTAATCTTAAAAAAAAAAAAAAAATTGCAAAGGTTTGAGGGTTTTCTACTGTCCAAGCAAACAGAATGACAATTCATCTGAGAAAATATTCATATAATCAAGTCTCCTAATAATACTATACATTTCTTTTAAAACAAAAATACTTGAAAGGCAAGCCTTGAACTAGACCACAGTATTCCAGCAAATTAAATACCTGGCAGAACAGCATCTGTGTCTCTGGCACAACCAGCAGTAAAAAACCACTTTCTGCATCTGTCTGGCGCTGGAGCTGAAGTAGAACAATAAAACTCAATGATTGCAAAAGTTTAAGAGCTTAAAGCTGTCTCCAGGAGACAGTGAAGCTTATGTAATTATTTATGAAGTAGACTAAACCAAATAAATCAAGTTAGAGGAGTGAAGTGAAATGACTTGACAAAAAAGTGTTTACATTTGACTCAAACATCTGTATCTATTGTCTTGATTTGAAGGTTAATTGTTAAAAGTGGGTGTTAACAAAAATTTAACTGTCACAGAGTGACTGTGCTGGTGTTGGATGAATGCTTGACCAATCATGGTACAAATTTCTCAGGGTAGAGAATGAAAGGTAGACTTGTGATAGAATGGTATCCAGGAACTTGTGCATGGAATGTGTCTGTGAGCGTGTTTAGTGAAGGCAGTTGTGTTAGAACAGTTGTACAGTGAGGTTGTATATTTATATTAGGGAATTGAGTGTTGAGCATAACAGGAAGAGGTTCACTTTTCGTGTCCAATACTTATGGAAAATAGCTGCGCATTCATAAGAACTTAGTAAGCATTGATGATTATAGGAATGTTGTGTTTTGATCCAACACTGGACTTGTGTTATTATTAAATACTGGGTGGTTTGTTAAAAAATTCTCTAAACTTGTGACTAACATTTAATCTAAAATAGAAAACAGAAAGGGAAAACTAAAATAGAAAAAAAAATTATATATATACTGTATAATTTTATTGAATATATACAATAGATCTTATTACTTTTTTTTTGCCCACTAAAAAAAAAAGTAACTTACATATCGGACAACTTTAATCTCTAGCTTAGCTGCATCCGGATCATTGAGTTCACCTGAAAGTAAGCATATGTGTCTATACAGGTGCTGATTTTAAGAATAAGAATCACTTTATATATACATCTGTGGCCTGAAAATATGTATTATCCAAGCATCATCCAAAACCAAAAATTATTTTTAATTACCCCTTACCCTTAACTAAAATAAAAATTGATACTAAAGGCAGAATTAAGTCCAAGACATGACAATAATTAAAATTTGACCTGAAAAACTGTTAACAGAGTGTATCACAATGTTGGCCTAATAGCTCCCTCCATGAGCCACATGTGGCGCATTGTTTAGTGCACTGAAGTTGTCTTCTCATAACTAGATATAGTTAAACTGATGACAGTGCTGCTTTTTATAGCAAATTTTTTTTAACCACATAAATAGATTGGGGGATGCGGCTCACCTCTAGGGCAGTGATGCTAAACCTTTTTTTTTTCTGTGGGCCATTATTGTCTGCCAAAAACATTTGGAGGGCCAAAAATATATTTTTTATATATGTATGGATATAATGAGATGTTATTTTTTTAAAATTGTGGAGGGCCAAAAAATTATCATAAGAGCCAAATTTGGCCAGCGGGCCAGTATTTTAGCATCACTGCTCTAGGGAAATAAAATTAAATTTCCCTTCATCATTAAGGGCCATTCGGGCTGAATGAAGTGTAGACTTCATCTATTTCTGTAAAAAAGTAAAGTTCCCTTAACCCTTAACCCTATCATTCATCGGGGCAGATGAAGTGTAGAATTCATCTGTTTCTATAACCTCGGCATTTAAAGGGATTGTGTGGTTAGCACAACGCCCAGCCGCTTTACTTCCCCAACTTAAAGTTGGGTACCCATTTAAAGCTCGCGTGGACTTACGGGACGACTTTGCACCGAATTTTACCTGGAAAACTTCTGGGCCTCACCGGAGGCTCGAACCCATGACTCTCAGGTCGACAGTCGAGTATCTACACCACTCGGCCATCCGTCCCACTATCTACTTCTGTAGCCACAGCATATTTATTTCTCCCTCCAACTAAAATCAGTAGCTCATTTTAAGCAGGGGGGGACATGGACTTGGGCTTTCAACCAATTCTCCCCAGGACCTGGAATATTTCTGTTAACCAAGCTATGAGCTATCTACACCTCTCAGCCAACTGCCAAGCCACCTCAAGCAAAACTTATATCATAGAACTTTCAAAAAGAGGAGGATGTCATTGTGGAATATCTAAATAAAATCAAAATCTTTGCGCTAACATACACAGATGATCAGAAATACTGTTTCAGTAACAATATTTATCAAATAAATTTTTTAAATAAATAGTCTTCTTTTCTCGCTGCTTTAAATTGACTGCCACAAGTAAAAAACTATCATAGCATGGGATACAGCCTGTATGAAGTTACCATATTTAAAAAAAAGGAACCTTCAAGTAAACATGCCAGCTAAAAAAATAAAAAGAAAATCACTGTGAAGATGCTCTAAAGTTAAAAGATAGCAGTGAAACTCTTGTGCCCCTGCTCCGCAATGTAACAGCTCGTGAAAGCATACACATAAATTACGTGACAGGTTTTTTGAAAAGAGGAAAAAATGTCAGCTACGTCACAGCGAAGAGCTTGATGACAAATTAATAAAAGAGAGTTTACGTTTTCTTTTGCTTCTCTAAGTTCTTAGGTCAAAGTGACAAGCCGGGCTGACCATCTGGCTCACACACACACACACCGGCAGCCCCAGTCCACAGAACACATTCTTATTGACCGCGCACAATGAGATAGTTTACGGTAAAGAATAAAGCTGGCGGGTTCAATGAGATGTGACACCGCCCAGGGACATATGTTTGTACCCCAAGCTTATTCACAATTCAAAAACAAATGAGAAAAAAAAACACAAGAAGCCTACCAATGGTAAAATGTAAATTATACATGTTTGTTAATTATACACGTTTGTTAAAGGAAACATAAAATGTTTGTTAAAGGAAACATAAATAATTGCACACAGTGTAGCCAGATTTTTTTTAAAAAAGCTATCAATAAAAAGACCATTTTTTTTTTAGAAACATGAATAAATGGATAAAGAAATAAAATATCTACTAGGGTGTAATCATTTTGATTTGAATATAATTTTTACAAAATTGTTTTATATTATTTCTGATATATGTGGAAAAAATATTTGCTTTTGTTAATAACCTATAAAAATCAAACATATTGGCTAAAGTAAAAAAAATCAAGTCTGCAAATGAAGCCTGATGAATGCAGACTATCAAGAGCTGTACTTCTAGATGTTTAAGTCACTCAGATAAAGCAGTCAGACCAAACCTAAGTTTAAACACTGCCATTTATTTTATTTTCCCGGATCGACTGCATAGCCATATACGGTTTGAGAAACCACCGCCTTTTTTACTGATCCTTAAACTAAAAAGTAGAAATGTATGATGATCAAAGAATTTTTGTCTGCACAAAAACTTTGCACAATTCTGTCACTTCAATAACTGCTCCTCAAAATTTACTACAAGCGGGAAAAAATATGAAACTCAAAAATTTGTATTTGTAAAAACTAAAAAATAAATAAAATGATCTTGTTTACTTACCACACAAGTGTATTAAAGACAGTAAGTTGGATATGTGTGGTGGTCCGTTGTCTTTGACCAAACTGGTTTTAACCACTTCGTAGGTGATGGATATCTGAAGGGAGATAACCCAGATAGGAATGAAACTCTCTATTTATTTATTTTTAATGCACAAAACTAAACCTTCCACAATACTGAAGTAAAACACAAGAAATTTTCTAAGAATCCTGCAGAAAGGTAAAAATATTAAACAGCTACCAAGCATGGGAGTGAAATATAAATAATACACGAAGCCCGCAATACAGAGTTCGGAGAACCTTTTTTTTTATTAACCAGCGAATCCAAAATGTGTGGCGGAAGTGTTATTAACAAATTTTGACTCTTATTTCCCCACCTCCCTCCCAGACATGGGATAATAAACACCCAACTTCAACTGTAATGTTATATGCTATTGACTTAAAACATTGGTATGAATGGAGTTAAGTGTTTGAATAACAGTTGATGGGTGGATGCACACATACATAAATCGCCCGATAATCGCATGAACTAAGGATACCAATCTGTCAGGGTGACCGTAACCTGTTAGCTCAGGACAGTGTCATCTAAGGTTGATGACAAATTATGTCTAAATCCCACATCCAATCAAAGCTTCCACTGTTTGGGGGAGTGTCATTTTTTACATCCTCGCCTAATCTGCACCCTAATCCATTTAACTAGACTGATCAGGT
Organism: Bulinus truncatus; assembly: GCA_021962125.1. Taxonomy (NCBI): domain Eukaryota; kingdom Metazoa; phylum Mollusca; class Gastropoda; family Planorbidae; genus Bulinus; species Bulinus truncatus. The sequence goes on from JAGDYQ010000022.1 coordinate 8,332,021, forward strand.
TTGGGGGGGGGGGGGGGGGGGGGGGGGGGGGGGGGGGGGGGGGGGGGGGGGGGGGGGGGGGGGGGGGGGGAAAAAAAAAAAAAAAAAAAAAAAAAAAAAAAAAAAAAAAAAAAAAAAAACTTTTTAAATAATTCGATTAACCCGCTTTAATCAGGTCAACTTGATGGCCTCAACAGCCTCAACAGCCATGAGTGAAATCGCTCAAGGCCCAGTAGTCGGGACGGGTCTGCCCTTTCTTGACTAAAACCTGATGGTCTCAACCTTTTTTAAGTCAAGGACCAATCAATTTTTTGTGCCATACATACAATACATCTAACTTAAGGTTAGGGAGCCATTTTATTGTTCAAATCAACAGCCCAGTGCAAGAAGCCAATACGCAAAAAGAAAAAGTCCATTATTGAACATTTGTTCTACTTTTTGCGGAACACAAGAGGTGTCCACAGAGCAGAAGTATTCCAAATCATAACATGGGATGAGGAGCACTGAGCTGAACAATGGTAGCAAAGATTTACACCATCTCAAGTACAAAGTAAAGGAGGCTGAGGGGCCAAACCTGCTTCAAACACAGCTCGATTCTCTTCGGGTCCACACTGGACAGCGAACCAGCCTGCGACACCACCTGGAATGAGACAAAATGCATTTTTTTTAGGGTTTGCATTAACACTGTGAACAAAAAAAAAAAACATTGTTTCATTTCACAAGACTTTCTTAGTTGTAAGATAGATGAGAGGTGCGTAACAGACAGCATTACATGCAGAGATAGCTGCATATCAAAGCTATCGAAAAGAAAAATTTAACTCAACTCCAAGCAAACATACTTTTATAAAAAAAAAAAAAAAAAATTGCCCCCCCCCCCCAACACGCCACCAAATCACTCGTATTTAGTTCATACCACCTGCGATTTTCAAACAACGCTGGTGTCGGATGGCCCGGGTAAACTGATTCGTACTCTGAATCTACACCAAGCTCCAAACTAGGTCATATCTCATACGATACAAGCTATTATGAAAATAACACCCCTCTCCCCCCCCTTCCTCACAGAAACTGTACTGCATCAACCAGTTTGTTTGTTGTTGCTATATTTATTTTTATTTTGGTCGGTAGTGATATGTTAGGATGATGAAGTAAGTAGTATATAGACAGACAATCAGTAACAAAGTCGAGGCTATGTTTGGTTTTTTTTTTTTTTTTTATGAAATATTGAGTGTTATAGACAGGGCTTGATTTACTGCCCTGGATGCCAAGGATATCCCCGGCACTGAGAACTGTAATTCCCGGCTCTGCTTTAGCTGATTTCATCTCCGCCGGGGGTGAAACCAAAGACATTTATCCCCGGCTCTGCAGAAATGTTTTGCCATCCCCGGCACTGGTTTTTTTCTTGAATTGAGCACTGGTTATAGACATGACGAGGGTAGGTGTTAGTGTCTGTTATATGCCAATCATGGGGTAAATCTATGCTGTTTATTATCTATAACAATCCACCTATTTCTGGATGTATCGTGTTGGTAGATGGTCTTAAGAGTGAACCCTAGAAGGGTGAAGCCTCAATATCGAATGAACTTACCACAACCAAGCCTATGTTCTTCTGTGTCCCTCTCTCTGGTATGGGCAGCAGTAAGACTGAAACACACGACAACATAATGAATTAAAAAGTGGAAACGAGAACATAAAAGGCTTAAATACAACGCAGGCATTAAGGACGAAAATCAACACCATAGCAAAAAGAAAAACCGCACAATCATGTCATTGAAAAAAAAACACACACAGTAAGAATGAAATGTCTAAATGGCTTGAACAAAACAAATATATATATATATTATAGTCCCCTTAAATAATTTAGGTCAACGACAAAACACTTGGCCAACATGTCCCCAAAGTGTATCCTTTGGTCCCATATATAGGGAGGGGTGGCTTGAGCATTATGGTTTTAACGTGAGTGTCATAAGCAGGGCTTGGAGCTGTACATCATACCGAAATGCACCATCCACCCCCTTCGGTTCAGAGTCTGTGGTGGTTTTGCAAATCGGCACACCCTAAGGGGCCCCCCCCTACGTGATTTGTAGGCAACCTGATGGGGGCCCTCCAAGTGCTCTGTCGTTTACCCCCAAGGCACCAGAGGGGAAGGGGGGCATACGAAAGAATAAGTTATTACCCGCTAGGGCAAGAGTTGGCTGCTCACCTGAATGATTGTTGTCAGTGCTGTGCTGGCTGCCCAGCAGGTCCCTGATGCTGTCCTGATTGTGGTTCACGCTGACCACAGTCTTGCCCTTCTGGTGTAAGATGTCACTGGAGAGATGACCAAATACATTAGTTTGTTGCTTTTAGTTTTGTTTTTTTATATTTGTTGTTGGCCAGGCGTAAACCAAACACTTTTGACTTTACGAAATCCAAAATTTACATTTAAATACACGTTTACATGCGTATAATTTATGGAATAATTTAAAGGTATGCATAGTATCCTCTAACTGCACCCATTTAAATACATGTTTACATGTATACAGTTTACGTACTTGTTACTCGACTCAGGACTGGTCGACTACTAGCAAGCAGTGTTGTACGGTCGACCAGGAATTTTTTTTTCTGTTTCCGGGGATTTTCGCGCAAATCGATATCTATCTCTATCCCTAACCCTAACCCTATCCCTAACCCTAATCTTGAAAAAAAAAAAAAAATTCTGAAAAAAAAAAAAATTTTATATATGTCATGTTCCTTATACCCTAATATAATGGTTTTCCCGGGTCTTCTAACAAGTGTACAGTTTATATAATAATTTATACTTATAGTAATGCCTTGTATATAGTGCATGTATTAATTTCCTTCGTGAAAGATATGTAATATAAATAAGATATGTAGCGCTACTCTATAACTCTAGTGTATGTATGACTATGAACTACACAAACACAGACTATGACCATGGCAAAAGTGACCCGTAACAAGGCAAGACGCGCGATACCACCAATATTGGCATGGCAAATATGGAGAGTTATTACTATTAACAGTCGTATCCTTCGCTACACATGAACATCCCCCAACAATAGAGTTTGGAAACTTAGGTACCATGTGGCGACATCAAGAATTTAAGTCACTAGATTAACTGATTTGATTCAATATTTAAGTCCATCAACTTATATTTACATGCAATCAACGGAAAGGCCAGAATTTTTTGTTTTACCCAGACCATTCATTAGATTAGGCAACCTCAGAGCTATTTGCACGGCGGGATAACTCTGGTTAGAAAGACTAACTGGAGTTATCTCCCCCGGTCGGTTGGGAGAGAAGGGGGGGGGAGAGGGTTTGGAAATAAATATTAGAAAAAAAATCATACAGATCTTAATCACTCGGAGCACGAGCCTGGACAAACACTACGTGATCCCATAACGAGGTTGTGCTGCCTGGAGACACTGTCAGCCAGTGTTGTCAGATGATTTAAGCTTAGATCGAGGCATCGTAAATGAACAGCCAAGCAAGCACGCACGCACGCACATACACACACACAAACCGCTATCGCCAGTGTTGATTATTTACAATAAATCTAGCCAAATTTTGCCGGAAACCCGCCCACTTTGGGCGATAAATCCGCCACCGTGTCCTTGGCTGGATACGCGGGGTTAGATCAAGATTGTCAGCATAAAAATGCACACAGCCCCCCCCCCCAACAACGGCTAGTAGTCTCATGAATATGATCCACTATATATATATATATATATATATATATATTCTCCTTCACGAAAAATTGCCATCTTCTAATGTCAACGTGCACACGTTATAGAGTCAATCTCTTCTGGAATGGTCCGAACACAGCCCCAGAATGAAGAACGAAAGATGAAATTTTTAATATTTATTAATTTATTATTTTAAAATCAGTAATGACATAACGGTTAAACAAAACGAAAGAGGTCAGTGAAAAATACCAATATAAGAAAGAAAAAAAAAACATGACAGACACCACACAATCCCCATGACCTCTTTGATCTGTTACCACTTAATGAGTTAATCAAGAGGTGAGGTGAGGTGAGGTGAGGGGGGCGCACTGGGGTGGAAGTGGTGTGATGATGGGTGTGACCGTCTGTCTATACCCACCTGATGAACCTGCTGTTGGGCAGGGGCCGGCAGTGCTCGTCAACCAGGTGTGACGTCAGCGGGTCCCGAAGAAACACCTTGACCAGTAGCTGTGGGGGAAAAAACAAACAAACAAAAAAAATGAATGAATGAATTCGAAATGTATCTGAAACACGGATACTGCTGAACACCTTTAGGCTTAATACAGTCTGCGACCTTTCACCCTTGTCCGACACACTATATGAGCCACTGGCTCACAGAAGAATGTGTTTCCCCTGTAAAAACCAACGACAGGCTGGGGCTAAGGCGGTATGTGTAGCTTTTACCGACCATGCAAGAAAAATCTAATCAAACGAGTTCCCCTGGGACGGGGATGGGGGTGAAGTGTCGGTTGGTCACTGGAAGCAACAAACTGTGTCAACATCTTCTTTGTTTTTTTTTTTCCAGGACACAATCTCTCTCTCTCTCTCTCTCTCTCTCTCTCTCTCTCTCTCTCTCTCTCTCTCTCACTCACACACACACACACACACACGTACACATACATACACACACAGACCAGAGCCATTCTTAGAATGTTAGGGTTCCTAATGATAATAGGGTGATCTGGGTCAAATTAATTGTAGTGTCTAATTTAGAAGAGAAAAAAAGGGAAGGTTTATGGCTGGGTGGAGGGATCGGAGGGGTCGGGACATTTTAGGCAGTGGCCTTCTTCGTCTGTCCGTTAGAACGGATGTGTATCTTGTCCAGGTGATGGAATATAGTTCAACTACTTCTCTACTGCAGGGTGTGTCACCACATTCAGTCAGACATACAGGCAGACCGGGAATGACTGGAAGCGTGCTGAGGACGTATCCCGGCACAGGTCATAGATTATTTATACAGCCCAGCCACACCCCCTCCCCCTCACGGCACATGACAATGCCACCATCCTCCACCCCAACCACGCTTCTTATCCCTCCTCCCCCCCCCACACACATACACAAACCAACACTCAGCCATTTTTCCCCCACCCCCCAATGAGAGTCCAGCACGTGTTCAAGAAACTGTCAAAACCAGAAGTTGCTGGTTCCAGAAAGAATTTTTTTTTTTTTTGGATCATGGAGGGTTCCCAATTTGTCCCACGAAAAATCCTTTCCGAGCAGTAAAAAAAAAGACAGAAGTCAACCATCATAAAAAAAAAAAGTTGCGGGGCATTAATTCAGGTGCGTTTTTCGGAGTGGGACAAGGCCTAGCCTCAGGTTACACAGCCGCGTCCCGCACTTTGCAAACGTATGCTTGACCGGCGGTTCTTACAACTTTTGAACCAGGGGGCGGACAACCTGTCGGTGGTCTAAGGGCAAAAAAAAAAATCTATGATGTGGCAATTTTATTATCATCATTTTCTTTTTTTTTTAAAGTCTAAATTAAAAAGAAAAAAAAATCATTGAATGCATACAAGCCGTGCATAAGCAGTCTTAGTGAGAAAGAAATCAAGGAACTATTATTTTGTTATTCTCACCAATGACTTCACGGCCTACTTTGTTGTAGCAATACACTGCTATAGACTGTTTTACACTGCTGTACACTACTATATACTACCATATACAGTGTTATACACAGCTATACACTGCTGTAGACTGCCATACACTGCTATATACTACTATACACCGATATATATACTACTATACTCTGATTATATAGATATATATTGACTATACAGCTATAAACTGCTTTATATTGCAATACACTTTTATACTATACTAGCTGTACCCCTCAAAGCCTTTGCAGGAAGATAGACTTGTAAACCCATAGCCGAACCTAGGATTTGGGGGCCCAGCATTTTGACATTCGATACCATGACATGAGATTATGTACTTAATATTTAATGTAAAAAATAATTTTGGGGGCTCCCCTCAAGCTGGGGCCCGGTGGGTCTTTCGATTTTGGACCCCCCTCCACCCTAGTTACGCCTCTGTGTTCAGATTTGATACATTTTTTCAAAACTATTACGTTTTTTTTTAAGTTATGAAATAGTTAAAACCCTAATTAGTTGTTGTTTCTTTTTCTTACAACATCTTAAAGGAAAAATTACTTCAATAAAAAAAATGTCAAAGAGATCTAATTAGTTACTTTTCATTAAAACAACTAAAAGGATACATTCTTAAAAAAAATGTCCAAGAGAGGTATCGTACCTGGATAGTCAGCATAAAAAGAATAACCTAAGTTGCTTAGCCATTCAGCCACCAGTTCACACAAACATGTTGTACCCTGCAAAGCCTTTGCATAGAGATCGAATATACTATAAAGCCAGTGCCAAATCTAGGAATTTGGAGGCCCGGGGCTTGGCCTCTTTTGGGCCCCTGCATTTTGACGCTCGATACCATATCATGAGATTAATGTAATACTTAATATTTAATGTAAAAAATAATTTTGGGGGTCACCCCTCAAGCTGGGGCCCGGCGGGACTTTCGATTTTGGACCCCCACCCCCCCACCACCCTAGTTACGCCTCTGTGTTAATTTTTTTTTTAAGTTATGAAATAATTTAAAATCTAATTAGTTGTTGTTTCTTTTTCTTACAACATTCTAAAAGATAAATTATTTAAATTAAAAAAAAAACGTCAAAGAGATCTAATTAGATACTTTTCATTAAAACAACTAAAAGGATATATTCTGAAAAAAAAAACAATAAAAAAAAATGTCTCTGGGAGAAATCGAACCCGGAGAGTCTGCATAATAATGGATTCCTGTCTATGTCGTTTAACCTTTCAGCCACCGCGCCTCATAAATTTAGACGCAATTTTAATGTACTATTTAAAAAATATTGCTCGGTTATGTTTTCATTGCCTTTTGACCTATATTGTTATTTTGTAATTAAGAAATAATTCAAAGCCGTATTTATTTAAAAAAATAAATATTATAAAAGCTGAGAACTTAATTAGTATAGAAATTTGCAGAATTTCTTTTTTTAAATATTATATCGACTTTTAAAAAGAACTTTATTTACGAAATTAGATACGAAAACGCGGTCACTTATCGTCGCCGACGTCGGAGATTTTCGATTATTACTATTGTTTACGTTTGACGATGTTAAAATGCTCAGTTGTAATAAAAACTACAATGATTTGAATGATATTAAATGCTAATTATTAATTTTTAATATTGGCGACTTTTACATTTCATAATTAAAAGCACAGAAACTATTGAAAACTGTAGCTAATATCAAAAAGAAAAATCGAGTCGAGACACAGGGGATGACGCCATTTTTGAATTCTTGTTTTCCGCTTTCGATTTAACGCACACTGGAAATGAATAATATTATATACTAGCTGTACCCCGCAAAGCCTTTGCAGGGAGATAGACTTGTAAACCCATAGCCGAACCTAGTATTTGGGGGCCCTGCATTTTGACATTCGATACCATGACATAAGATTATGTACTTAATATTTAATGTAAAAAATAATTTTGGGGGCTTCCCTCAAGCTGGAGCCCGGTGGGACTTTCGATTTTGGACCCTCCCCCACCCTAGTTACGCCTCTGTGTTATTTTTTTTAAGTTATGAAATAATTTAAAATCTAATTAGTTGTTGTTTCTTTTTCTTACAACATCCTAAAAAATAAATTATTTAAATTAAAAAAGTCAAAGAAATCTAATTAGTTACTTTTAATTAAAACAACTAAAAGTTAGTAAAAGGATATATATTCTGAAAAAAAAAAAAACAATAAAAAAAAATGTCAAAGCCTTTGCAGGAAGATAGACTTGTAAAGCCATCGCAGAACCTAGGATTTGGGGGCCCTGCATTTTGATATTCAATACCATGACATGAGATTATGTACTTAATATTTTGGACCCCCCCCCACCCTAGTTACGCCTCTGTGTTAATTTTTTTTTTAAGTTATGAAATAATTTAAAATCTAATTAGTTATTGTTTCTTTTTCTTACAACATCCTAAAAGATAAATTATTTAAATAAAAAAAAATGTCAAAGAGATCTAGTTAGTTACTTTTCATTAAAACAACTAAAAGGATATATTCTGAAAAAAAAAAAAAGTCTCTGGGAGAAATCGAACCCGGAGAGTCTGCATAATAATGGTTCCTTAGCCAGTCTCATAACCTTTCAGCCACCGCGCCGTACAAATAAAGTGTGCAATTTTAATGTACTGTTAGAAAAATATTCCTCGATTATGTTTTCATTGCCTTTTGACCTAGTTTTTTAGGTCTATATTGTTATTTTGTAATTAAGAAATAATTCAAAGCCGTATTTATTTAAAATCATAAGTATTTTAAAAGCTAAGAACTTAATTAGTATAGAAATTTGCAGAATTTCTTTTTTTAAATATTATATCGACTTTTAAAAAGAACTTTATTTACGTAATTAGATACGAAAACACGGTCAATAGTCTTATCGTCGCCGACGTCGGAGATTTTCGATTATTACTATTGTTTACGTTTGACGATGTTAAAATGCTCTGTTGTAATAAAAACTACAATGATTTGAATGATATTATATGCTAATTATTAATTTTTAATATTGGGGACTTTTACATTTTATAATTAAAAGCACAGAAACTATTGAAAACTGTAGATATTTCTAAAAGAAAAGTTGAATCAAGACTCAGGGGATGACGCCATTTTTGAATTCTTGTTTTCCGCTTTCGATTTAACACACACTGGAAATGAATAATATGATATATGATGATACTAATACTTTTATATACTGTCAGATACCGTTACACACTGTCGCTTAATGACATGCACTAACATATCTACACTGCTGTATTATGTTATACACCTAAATATATATATACAGTAGAAGTCCGATAATCCGGCACGTTCGGGACCGGCTCGATGCCGGACTACCGAAAATTCCGGTCTATCGGGCGGTAATTATAAGAACAATAAGATTAATAATTAAACTACAAATACATACAGCAAAGTTTATTTTACATTTCATATAATGTATGTACACCTGCAAAATTTCAGCTCATTTGGACAATGTTTAGAGGTCCCCCAAGAGGTTTAAAGATCCAGATTTTGGTGTAAAATCATTCGCGGTCAAATCTAATACAGCGTTAATGTTGCATTATATGCGAAACTGATATATTAAGTAACAAATTGATGCTTAGTATTGTTTATAATATTAAATGAAACAAAATATATAAATCTTGAATGGTTTATATTTTTAAATTTGAAATTTAAGTAAAAAATTATGAAAAACAAAGTTTTATTCATTTTGTCAAGTTAATTCTTGAATCAATGTCAATCTGCTTGAAAAATAATAATAATAAGCAATGCAAATAAGCATTCCTGCTATTTATTTTGTACTTTGTACTGTAGGGTAGACAAAAATTTAAAAAAGTTCTTCAAATTTAAATTTTAGCCAGCTGTTCATGATTACACTCTGCAAAATTTTTCCGATGTTTTTCAACCACTTGGAGCAAAAATTGTCTTTGTTCTTCATTCTTGGTGATACTGTCATTGAAATTTTGTATCAATGCTACACTTCGCTCTGCAGAGTCATTGATACAAGCCAGATTCTTTACAAAATCTGCTGCAACTTTAAAAGACCAGGCTTCAACAGGAACATCTAGAAAACTGGCATCAATGTTGGATGTTTCAAAAAATGTGGTGGAAGCACGCAAATCAACAACACTTTTTGATAGTGTTTTTATGAGATGCGGTCCACGTTCTGATTGCATTGTCCGAACAAGGCCAGTTTTTTCTTTGTCCGACAAAAGAGTTTAAAAAAACGCAAGCGTCGACAGTTCCGGACTCAAGTACCACGAGTGACGCACCATCATTTTCAATCCAGTCGATCGAAGAACAGCATCAACAAGATATCATTTACAGGTGCATCTGCGGTGAGCCTGCATGAAAACCATGATTGAAGATAAACACATATGGTAAACCGATTAAAGCGCTGATTACCTTGTAATTCTCGAGATGTTAACTGAAAGATGGTTTCATTGCCTGCAAACAATAGATCGATTTTCAATGCATAGATTGCTTTCGCCATCCACCTTGCCCTATGTAAGGCACCAGGTCTGCGAATGCTGACATCAACCTCCAACCCAACCATTTGTGCAGCAAGCAGAAGAAATTCCAAATAATCATCACATGAATGACTGACCTCAAGTTGACATTTAATAAATTCTTTAATCGAATTAGACACGATTATCAAAGGGGCGGATCTGGCTTCGGGTGTGTGGTTTAATTCTGGCCATTTTTCTCGAAACAAAATCTCTGGTCCGGTGGATGGTCCAAGACAAACATTGAATGCATCGGACAGGAGTACTTCCAACATGTGATGACGGCATGCCATCCATAATAGATTACGTCCCAGGGCTACTTCTAACAGAGTGCAATCTCCATTGAGTCTTCCAGTATTGGAATCCGTAGTGTCGAAGCACATGCCGATGACCGTAGATTCGCACTTCCATGATTAGATATGTTCATATACTGCATCAGCAGCTACCCATCCTGACCCGGATGCTAACTTGGGAACACCAAGAAGCTTTGTAGTGCCATCGACAAGTGACCAGAGCAGGACAGGTAATCGATCGCTGTTGTTGGTAACATGTCCGGTAACATCGGGCAACAGCTTACCATCCCAATGTACAATTGATTTTGAAGGAATATAGTCTTCTTTTATACATGCTGCAGCTTGTTGACGACAAAGCTTGCGATGACGATGCATTGTGCTCTTGGAAAATACTGTGTCAGATGTCGGAACACCAGCTTCTTTGAATGCGGATGGAAGTATCATTGTTGATTTTCTAATGCTGGTGTTCGTTCTGTCCAGCACTGCAGCAACTTTTGGTGATATGATGCCTGACAATTTAGCATGCTTAGTTTAAAAAAATTAAATCTTCAAAAAATATGCACATTGCTTAAACTTTGCACATTAGGTATTTTATATGTTTTCTAGCATTTATTAAATTTTCTAATTAAGAATCACACAATTTCAACTCTAGTTAATGGTAGCAATGAGATAAATATAAGTATATTTAAACTTCATTTTATTCAACTATGGCATGCAAAAACTGCAAATTATTTAAGCCATGATTCGTCTGGATTTTTATGTTGGCCTAATACTGGAATTTTAAAAGCTCTTGGGGGACCTCTAAATGTTGTTCAAATGAGCTACAACTTCACCAATTCACTCATTGTACCCAAGAGACACATTTCAGGGGGTGAGACACCAAAGATTTAAAAAAAAAAATTTTCGAGCATTTTTAGGACACCCTAATGTACACGTACTGTAAAACATATTTCACTTAGATTTTAAAAAGTCACAATGCCTTTTTGTTTTCTTGACTTTTGGCGTATAGTATAAAATTTATTTCTAATGATATGGAAATCAATAATTTCTGAAGCACTGTAGCTAGTACTAGCCTCGGCAAAAGAGATGTATCTTATTTAGTGATGCTGCAGCTTCTGCCCTGCCCGGCTGATTTTTTCCTTTTCTTTTGTTTCGGCATCTGAGTCACTTTCTTCAGATTTTGAGTAGGCTGATGGTTTACTACAATGTTGATAATGTCCTCATCGGTTAGTTCTTGTTCAACAATGTACTAAAAAATGGCCGCTAATTGTTTCCGAAGAATACCGAACTATCCCGAAAACCTCGAGTGTTTTTATTTGCTTTAAAGACACACTTTTGGAGAAAACCAACATTTTTACAATTTTCTGGAGTGATGCCGGACCAATGGACTTCTACTGTATATATATATATATATATATATATATATATATATATATATATATATGTACGTACATTGCTGGGCACTGCTATATTATACTGCTATACGCTGTTTCTCTTATATACTGCTGTATTCTGTTATACACGTATATATATATATATATATATATATATATATATATATACTCCTAGACACCGTTATACATTGCTGGGCACTGCTATAAATATATATATATACTGATATACGCTTGAGAGACTCGAGAGTTGAGACAGTGAGGAGACACAGATTTTCGAAACGTTTTAATTATAAATATTCATTGTTGTCGCGCTCCGCACTCTGGGAACCGCTGCTTTAGACAGAACACGTGACTAGCAGTATTCAAACAAATTAAAAAAAAATAATTGGTTGGAACCAGTTATTTTAAAACTGTCTATCTCTATCTTTCCTCTCTCTCTCTCTCTCTCTCTCTCTCTCTCTCTCTCTCTCTCTCTCTCTCTCTCTCCTCTTTCACTCTCCTGCAGGCTAAGCTACTTAGGTTTTGAGCTAATGAACACTAATTCCATTTACTTTTAGGACTGAGGAATTGTGTTTGAGAAGATGTGAAAGAAAAAGAGAGACAGAAGAGGTAATCGATAATGTGGGTCAAGGCCACTCCGTGAGTTTAAAAAAAAAACATGTCCATGTTACACGGTGTCGGACATGAATCCTTTAACGAACACTATATTGACGGGACACCAGGAAAAAAAAATAGGGCATCTGCCGGGACATCGCAGTGCCGGTGAAAACAGCCATCAATCTGAACACTGGCAATGCAGGGCGTACAGAAATGTACAGAGCTCCATTTCCAAGCGTTCAAGGATTGTCAAAAGATTGAAATCTTATTTCTGTGTGGACTTGTACAAGCCTCTTCATCTCGAGTCCCCCCTTCTGCACCAGAGAAAAAAATAAAACAATTATGGCTACTTCGTACAATTACACGCACAGCAGCCTATCGGCGTTTCAGCTCGCGACTATCCGGAAGCCAGAATATCAGGCCTGGGTTAGAAAGAAAAAGAAAAGGTTTTATAACAGCGAGACGAGGTTTCAGAACACAAACTGTGACCCAAGCGGCCCGAGTTTGACATGGTTCCCCCCCCCTTCGGGGGGGGGTGGGGGGGGGGGGGGAAGAGTGGCGCTAGACCAGACAGTGATTCAAAAAAAAAAACCTAAATGATAAAAAAAAAAACGTGTATTAGCGTAACGCCCTATGGCGTGGTTCCCAAACTGTTGATATCTGTGTACCCCGTTATTTATTTTTCTAATCATGTGTACCCCTAGTTTAAAAAAAAAATGTGCATATTGTTTTGTTTTGTTTTACGGTCATGGTTTCCCCTCATTTCATCGGTTTCGCTTTAACACGTTCTCAGCCCTGTGCGGCTCGTACCCCGGGGCGAACTCTTAACTGGGAGGCAATATGAAGTCATTTTATATACTTCGGGTGTGTCTAGACCAGTGGTCGGCAAACTTATCAGCCAAAGAGCCAAATATGAACATTTCATCAATTAAAAAAAAAAATTGGGAGCCAAATCTGCTTGTTTATTACACTAAATTTTATTACACTAAATAAGTAGTACACTAAATAAAACTAAATGCCAGAGCCGCACTTAAGGAGCCAAAGAGCCACATGCGGCTCCGGAGCCGCACTTTGCCGACCACTGGTCTAGACTATATATATATATATATATATATATATATATATATATATATATATATATATATATACCACAAAGTATATGATTGGAGAATGTGTTTAAGACACAGGGTCTGCGAGCACAGAAACACTTTACTTTATTTTTAAAAACAAAAATAACGTTATTTGGTTGATGGGGCTTGGAATACAAACAAACAAAACACACGTTGCGGTTTTTTGGTAAATAGTTTGACTGTTTGCATTCACATGATCTGTAGAGGAGCTCAAATTATATTCCAAGCCAGGGCAACCATGAAAAAAAACTTGATTACAATGTGTGTGGTGGGGTGGGGGTGGGGGAGAACCCTCGGGCAGAATTAACTAGAATGCCCTCCTTCCACATCAGCCTTTGGCCAGGGAAACATGAACAAAGATGTAAGGTCAACTGTTCGAGGCCCCCCCTCACCCTATCCCCCATAAAAGTTTGTGCCCCTGCCTGGAACGCCCCCATCACGGCCCGCCCTGTACCAAGTACTCCGGGGTCTAGGAAACGCCCTGGTCTTAATAAAAAACACATTTCAGTGCACCAGAGGAGATGTCCTAATTATTCCAAAAAAAAAAACACCGAAAGAAAACAACAAATTAAAATTCGTCCGGCTTTTAAAAAAAAAATTAAAATTTCCTAAAGCTGATTTATTTTGGCTAATATGACAGGAAACCGACTTGGTCTGAGATTTAAAATAGACAGCCAAAAAAAGAAAAAAAAAGGTTAGGTTCATTATTCCTAGCATGCGTGCGTGCGTGTGTGTGTATATTATCTGTTGCCGTCTCCCCCCCCCCCCGGACAAAACCGTACAGCCCCGACGACACCCAGTCGACACACAGCATCGCCCCGTCAGTGTATTCACTTGTCTTAACGTGTCACGTGATTGATTGATTTCATTTTTTTTAATGTTATTTCTCCAGCACATTTTATCAGATGGAAACCGTGACGTCATGGCGTGCACGGGCTGCACCCAGTCCACGAATGTAGCGGGCCAGTGTGGGGTGTGTGGTAGAAACATTTGCTGAGTTTTGTTTGCTTGTTTCTATATATGTTATATATGGCCTCATTGGTTGCTGTCTTGTTCCGTTTGAATGTGTTGCGCTGTAGATTGTAGAATACAGACAGACAGCGCACAGTTGACGGTCACCCAATACAAGTGGCCATTAACGGCCCGGGGGGGGGGGGGTGAAGGAGGGGGGGGGCGAGAAAAATGAAGATCCACGGACCTGAACTTGATAGAACGACCGGAACATAAATACCTGAACTGGTATCCGGACCAGGAATAGATGAACTGGTATCCGGACCAGGAATAGATGAACTGGTATCCGGACTAGGAATAGATGAACTGGTATCCGGAACATGAATAGATGAACTGGTATCCGGAACAGGAATAGATGAACTGGTATCCGGAACAGGAATAGATGAACTGGTATCCGGAACAGGAATAGATGAACTGGTATCCGGACCAGGAATAGATGAGCTGGTATCCGGACCAGAAATAGATGAATTGGTATCCGGACCAGGAATAGATGAACTGGTATCCGGAACATGAATAGATGAACTGGTATCCGGAACATGAATAGATGAACTGGTATCCAGACCAGGAATAGATGAACTGGTATCCGGACCAGGAATAGATGAACTGGTATCCGGACCAGGAATAGATGAACTGGTATCCGGACCAGGAATAGATGAACTGGTATCCGGACCAGGAATAGATGAACTGGTATCCGGACTATGACTAGATGAACCGGTATCCGGACACGGAATAGATGAAATGGTATTCGGACCAGGAATAGATGGACTGGTATCCGGACTAGATATAAATGGACTGGTATCCGGACTAAGCATAGATGAACTGGTATGTAATTGAACGGTGAACGTCGCCTGTTGTAATCGCGCAGATAAAGGATTGCGCGTGGGTCGGATCAATGGGCTGTAGTACTTCTTTGGCGGGCCAAAGTTAGCCCATGTCTGGTCTATTAGCTGTTTTTAGAGCATCTTAGTGTCTCTAAATAGACATCCCCGCCCCCCCCCCACACACACAGAAGGTGGGGGTGGGGGAACCGGTCTAATGTCAACCGTCAAACCACATGAAACTATAAGACATACCAGAAACCGAAATTTTTAAAACCACAGGACTCACCGTGTTCAGGACGCATCTTGAGATGGTCAGCTTGATCGCCTCCCTCAGCTCGGTCAAGTTGCTGGCATCCAGGACAGGCATCAGCGCCTCCTGTTGGATAAAACACAAAGGAAGATAGAGAATTGACAGATTTAGGTTGCGGACTTCCATTACATTCACTGTGTTACACATCTACACGTTAACGGTGGGGACATTTACCGAGTCCTGCCGTGAATAACACAAAGGGAATTATTTTACGGCGCAATACATGAAACTGCCTGTCGCGGCGTTATAAATTGTAACACTGAAACTGCTAGCGCGGACCAAGATGACACATGCATATGCTGTAATTGACACTTAAATTAATGTCACAAAACGGGAAGACCCACCAGCTGTCGAGTCAACAAAACGCAAATCGAACAATCAATTTAAAAACAGTTACGGACCACGCAGGCTCAGACCGTTTGAGTCGTGCAACATAGCGTGTACGCCACCTAGCCGTTGTCTTTGAGCAAATAGTTAAATGACGAAATAAATCTGTCAACAACAACAACAAAAAAAAAAACTCACATCAATACAAACCAAACAATATCCAAACAAAGAATCTATTCAATGAATCATCTAATGGTATAAAGTTTACCAGCAATATGTACAGCCGTGCCATGGGGATTAGGGAAATGATCCCGGAGGTATGTGGTAATGCTGAGATAATTAGCAAAGTTAGGTGGAACATTTCCTACAATGATCTATCAGCTGATCACGTACGAAACTACGGACGGCCGATTTAGACAGACACACGCATGGGCAAAAACATTTCCGCTATGGTGTGTGTGTGGTGGGGGGCGGGGGAGTGAAAGGCAATCAGGAGGTGGTGATTAGTACCTGAAAAGAAATGTACTCATCCGTGAAACGGCTTCACAGCATGCACACGTCTTTATCAGAGCACCGGGCGAAGACGTTTTTTTTTTTAAAAGACAGAATACAACTTGCACGTCAACGCGACTTTTTCAGAACACTAGGTCAGTGCTTCCCAAACTTTCGACATCTGCGTACCCCCGACAGATTCCACACTTTGGGAACCACTGCACTACGCGATCACAATATGAGCTTTACACGAGACACTTGTTGCAGGCGTAGTGATCTTTTTCAAAACACTTACATAGTAATACATACTAAACAGTGCCGTAGCGAGGTTAACTCGCGCCAGGGGCATAATTCCTTTTCAATACCTTTTTAGCGTCCCCCCCCCAAATTCGAAAACCATATAATATTATATGTAAAATATACCATTTGGCGCCCCTTTGTGAGTAGCGCCCAGGGCACGATGCCCGCCTTGCCCACCCCTCGCTACGCCTCTGATAATAAATGATCTTTTCAAAACACAAACACCAACAATGAACTTTACAAAACAATGCATGAAGAAAATTTGAAATAGGCATAATACCGCGCTCAGAAAGTGTGACCAAAAAGACAAGTTCAACTCCACTAGTTTAAAAAAATCTGGCTATTCAACAATTTTAACTTCTTCGCAATGTAAAATATTTTGCAAATTGTACTTGGTCGTGTTTTGTTTTTGGTTTTGTTTTTTTAACAAATTACACATGCATTTATTTATTTATTTCAAACGCATTCATCCGTTAAACAATTGTTACCCCATCTTTCTCAAAACCCATTTTTTTTTTTGGCTTCGCTCTGTGAACAACCCATTTTTTTATGTCATCGTTTAAAATTATGTGTAGGTGGGCGCAAGTAAAACTCGAGCCTATTACTTTATATCAAAAACACATTTTTTTTTTAAATCACGAGCCCGCGCGTGCAGACATGTGGAGGGGGAAAAAATGGAGAATGTCTTTTTGGTCAATGTCCGCGCTGACCTCCAGACGTAATCTTACGCTCCTGCCTGACCATCTATTTCATTTGAGTGCGGTGAACCCTGAGACGTCAATACATGGCCGGGCTCTCTCTCTCTCTCTCTCTCTCTCTCTCTCTCTCTCTCTCTCTCTCTCTCTCTCTCTCTCTCTCTCTCTCTCTCTCTCTCTCTCTCTGCAATCAGCCCGGGAGGTGAAGGAAGTCGAGTTTTTCAAAAGAAAGAACATAAAGGGAGAAAGGGGGGAGGGGATGGATAATCTGGGGTGTGTGGAAGGGGAAATGGGGTGGGGGGAGGGGGTGGTTCACAGGTTGTATGGCTCACACGTAAAGTCTAATGGACGGGAAATCTTCGAACGTGATCGTTAAAAGACGTTAAACCGTACAAGTGACAAGTCTGTTCAACGTTTTTTTTCCCTCTCTCTCTCTCTCTCTCTCTCTCTCTCTCTCTCTCTCTGTCTCTCTCTCTCTCTCTCTCTCTGTCTCTCTCCCTCTTTTTTTTTGTTTACATCATTAAAACTAAATATTTCTGGTGAAATGTTTATACATATAAAAAAAATTCCTGGCTGAAAAAAAAAAGTTAATTATTAACATGACAAGTTACACTCAATGCTCAAGAAATATGTTTAATCGGGGTCAAAAAAAATGTGGGACATTTCGGATAAATCCTTCGGATAGGATTTGATAAATAAATAAAAAAAAAAATTTCAGTTCTCTAAGCCCTTGAGAGCCGTCGGGGCAGATGAAGAATTCAACTGTTTCTGTAACCTCGGCGTATGAAGAAGGGATTGCGTGGTTAGCACAACGCCCAGCCGCCTTTACTTCCCCCAACTCAAAGTCAGGTACCCATTTAAAGCCGTGCGGACTTGGTGGAACATCAAACTTCATCTTGGGGGAAAAATTCCCCTTGGTTCTAACCGAGGATCAAACCCGGGACTCCCTGGTCGACAGTCAAACGTCCTACACCTCACGGCCATCCGACCACCACCCTATGATTCCATTAGCGGTATCATTAGCCACCCCCCCCCACACACCCCATCCCAAAAAACAAAAGTCCCAAACAGCATCCACGTTGCCGATACATCTTTCAAAGATGCCTTGTGAATATGGAACAATCTAATCATCCCCACAAAGATTCAACCTAACGGATATGCCGCGCATGTATTTTATGAACGCTTACTGAAGCCTGATATGCATCTCACCTCAATTCTTCCACCCAGCCCCCAAACCCCGACCCCTATTTCAGAATCGGCTTGAACCGCCATCTGCCAGTCCGCATCATCCAGTGATAGCATCAAACCGTTAATGAAAACACCAACGATGCGGGACGATTGGTGGGGAGGGGAAGATTGTAGATGGGGGAGGGGGTTAGGTAAGAGACACATACAGGTCTATTCACCGAAGCGAAACGAGCATCCCGGAGACGAACGGTGATAAACCTGATCAACTTCACATCGATGTATCGAATATTTCTTTGATTATATAATTTTTTAAACATAAGATTTGACTTTTTCCCCCCACGAAATCTACACATTTGTAATTTTCAAAGCCTAACTTCGGCAGTCCATTAATACTTTATGTAATCTAAATGGGTACTTGACATATTATTATTATTATTATCCTGTTGGTATTATTGTTATCATTAGACACTTTGAATTAGATGTTGATCTCATCATCGTATAACCCACTAATGGGTTTTTTTGTTTGTTTTTTTTCCAATGACCTTTCTACATCATCACCATGGCAGAGACTGAAATAGCCAAGCTGGTCACGGGTGACTCGAACCGCTGAGGTTACGACCGTGACCTGCACAGCATCGGACAAAGTCACCAGCATGGGACAGGGTCACTCTTTTTGTGTGGACTGTGGAGATCACATGAGAGAGAGAGAGGGGGGGGGGACACTGGCGCTAATACTGACAAGTACTAACAATTTTTTTTTTGAGAACCTGTTCCACCGATTTCCCAGAGACTGAGTTAATTGATTGGCTGAATTGCAGGGGGGGGGGGTAGATAATTGGCGGCGATAATTACTTTCGCGTCATCGCGGTCACCCCATCAGGATGTCCAAGAAGCCAGAGTGTCAAGTTATTAGATCACAGGGGATGGGGGAGAAGGACTCTTACCCCACCTCCACCCTCTGAAGGGAGGAGGGAGTGACGATATTTATCTGCGGTCGGGGTTTGGGGGGGGGGATCAAAGACCAGTCACGTGGCGTAAGAAGGTGAGGGGATGTGACGTCAGCGAGAGTATTCCGTGAGAAGACCACGTTCTCCGAACTTGGGGGGACCTCGGTCATCTGATAGCCCAAAGGCCGTGGACTACGACGTCTGCCACCTGTCAGCGACATACCGGGTGAGAGGCAGGCGGTGACAAAAGAACCTGGTCGCTGACACGAACATTCTCGGTTCCCTCCCCCATCCCCCCGTGTGAATGTTCCGTCTGAGAATTATAAACCCGGCTCACACGCTCACAGACCCGATGTCAAGTTTAGATAGGAATTATTACGGTTTGGAGGGCATGAGACTTTCAAAGCGAAACACAATAATAATGACCATGCATCAAATACATTTTAAAAATATTTAGTTGATTTATCTTTCAATTAGTTGCTTGGGCGTTGGGAAATGCCCATTCAGAATGTTGTCCTACACACACAAAAATGCGTATAAAAAAATCTAGTAAGGAGAATATACAAAAAATTATCGATTGTCGTATATATAAAACCCCTAATCCAACTTCATCTGCGTCTATGTATGTCTGCAAAGCTACAAATTAAAGAGAACATAGCTCAATCAATAGTAATGAAAGGAAATAATTCCATTGACAGTAAAGGTAAGAATAAATGCTGGTGCGAAACTGCATACTAGTTGCTCTACGGGTTTTCCCATGATATGTTAACTGCAGTGATGGTCCTTTCTATAGCTAACGATGACCTCCCATGAAATGTTAACTGTAGTGATGGTCTTTTCTATAGCTAATGATGACCTCCCATGAAATGTTAACTGCAGTGATGGTATTTTCTATAGCTAACGATAACCAGGCGATGACATGCCTCAGTTTCTTTTTTTGTACCGCATCATTCGTCCCGGAAAGGTCAGGCTAATTTATCAGTCCGGCCGGCTTTCAATCGGAAAGTGCCAATGTACTACTGTCGTAAGCACTTATGTTTTCCAAAACGCAGTGGCTACGGTTCCAAGGGACGGGACTCCGTATTATTTTTTTTTCCGGGGTCCAACTATAGAAGCGCATGCGCTCTAGCGCTCTAGACGGACTTAAATTTTTTACGGCTGTGATGTGCGCATGCGCGATAGCCGGACTCTGAATTTTTTTTTTCGGGGTCCGGCTATAGATATTGCTCCTAACCCTATCCCTAACCCTACCCCCCTAACCCTAATCCTGGCCCCGAAAACAAAAAAAAAATATGCATATATAGCTGGACCCGGGAAAAAAAAAATACGGAGTTCCCGTTACTTGGAACCGTAGCCACTCTTCCTTTCTAAAATTCACATGCAATCCATGCACCGCTTATTACGTGTCCCTGACACACAGCACACGAGGTACACG
Organism: Bulinus truncatus; assembly: GCA_021962125.1. Lineage (NCBI taxonomy): Eukaryota > Metazoa > Mollusca > Gastropoda > Planorbidae > Bulinus > Bulinus truncatus. The sequence goes on from JAGDYQ010000022.1 coordinate 8,353,026, forward strand.
TGTATATGTGTTAAACTGCTCTTAACAAAACAAAAAAAAAATTTATGTCCATTATCATGAACAGTTTTCCGGTTGAGGAAGGTTTACCAAGTTGTCCCCAAATCCCTTATGTGTTCCCCCCCCCCCTCCCACACCTTCCCAAAAAAATATCTGGTCACCGTACTAAAGTTCTCATTTACTCATGGAAATGTTTTGTTTTTTTTTTCCCCTCCAGCCAACACCTCTGAATGTACATTAGCCTGAAATCAAAGATAAAAGTCCAAGTTAAGTATGGCGCGCAGCTCTGAGGGCTCAGCAACGTTTACTTAGTCTTAGATTGATCTGGAATCCACGATGGCAAATATATATATATATATATATATATATATATATATATATATATATATATATAATATATATAATAATTAGCCGACAGTGACTGTTGGCATCGATGTTTGTGCACAGTTGTGCGTAAGTTCGTCAGGTTCTTGTTGACATTGTTTCAAACCAAGGGAAGCCGCGGAGATTAGTTCTAAAACCAGCTATTTATCCCTGGATGACGGGGTGGGGTGGGGGGGGGGAGAATCCCACAATGCCTGTCAGCTGGGATTACCTTTGATATCTCAGGCAACCTCCCCCCCATGTCTCACAAGCACATACACACCTAAATATAAAATGATAGGGTGACTGATAATGTACACAAGGGTGTACACTACACCACCAACATGGCACCCCTTGAATCGCCCCTTAACAGAAGGAGATGTGTCCAAAGTAGCTAATTTTTTTTTTAATTAAAGGAGCCCAAAAACCTAAAAAAAAAAAAAAAAAATTAGCCCAAGCAGAGCACACATTTTATTTTTGGCTTCTTCAACATTTTAGGTAAGCTAGAAACGTGTGGTACTTATAGAGTGTAACGCGTGGCCCCATAAAGTGGGATACATGCGACAAGTAGTACAACCTGGCAACACATGACGCTTCTTTCTCTTTGATTCTATTAAACCACTACCGGGACATTTGTTTGTTGTAGCGCCTTCACCACGGTCGCGACTGTGCAATCGTAACGGAGTTGACACGGGGGACATTAGTCGCTGGGGTTCGAACCCGTACCCTGCGCCACGACCGTCGGGCTGACAAAACAATGCCGCCACCGAGTCAGCCGGCTGTATTTTTACAAAACACTGAACCGAATTTCACCAATTGCCCCCCCCCCCGCCTCAACACCCACACACCAGGCTATCTAAAAGTGTGTTTAGCGCCACCCTAGTTTAATCGTTGAGTAAATGTTCTCCTAGTCTAGACAAATGAACCCGAAATACCTCGGACGTGACGCCAACGGCTCTGAAAAAAACACCTCCCAGCCCCATCTTCACGTCCCCTCCCCCCATACCCACCCCCGAAGAGATCACAAGATCTGCTCTTCCCCTCCCCCCTCCTTTCTCTTCCCGGAGCTGTCGTCCAATCTCATCTTGCACTACGTGACGAAGCATGCAAATTGGTTTTGTTGGGATTGCATGCGGGCGGTGGGGGGGGGGGGGCGGGGCAGGGGGAGAGGACCCGAGACCAAAAGTCAAACACAACAGATAATCACCAAGACGCATCGTTTGACACGTCACAACCCAAGTCGGTGACGCAAATGGCGATGCAAGCATGGGAGGGGATGAATAACGATAAACTCATCAATGAAGAGGTCGGCATTCCGCCGCGGGATGCCAATGATGTTAATAATGACATTTTTTAACGCGATTTATTTCTATATCTGACAGGCGATAGCAAATATGTACCGGGGTATTTCAATAGCTTATACAGGCGGCATTGAATTATGAAAAGAACAACAGGTTTCACGCAATGTCACAATCCATACGCGGCTGAGCCGCGGGTGTTGCCAATGTACGTCATTATCAATTGGGAGTTCTTTTTTTTTTTAAAATAAAGTTATAATAATAGCACATCAGTACAAATAGTTCGCGGCTCACCAAACTACAACCCCGGTGACGGTAATTGAAAGTGGTCGGGTAAAGCGTATGGAACGCAAGACGTTCCGTTATAATTAAATGAGTGTGCGCGGCCAGCCACTCGTCATTCTTACACCCGGCCGTGAGTGAAAACAGCACAGAGTTTAGTTGCGACACCTGGACTAGTTTCATGTCATCTATCGCACTCGTGAAATACATTTGACATTATGTTGATTTTTAGTTTTTATCAACTGTTAGAAGTGACTAATCGTAGATCGTGACATTTCTGTGTAAAGATGAGAGACAGCGAAACGGCAGGCTGTGGAGGTGGTGGTCACATGATCGAATCCAGCAGCTGTTGAGTCTTCCGTGGCCATGGCAAATAATGAAAATGTGCAATTTTTTTTAAAAAAAAAAAAAAAGAAAACTGACACCGAAGCGGGGGGCCGTTACTGGATCAGTAGAGAACGTTTTATCTTCACTTCATGACTATACACGCCCCTCCCATAGACAAGGGAGGCCAAGCATGGCCGGCGAGAAGAAAATAATTATCGATAAAATATTCCGATTTAGTGCACTGAGGAGATCCCCCCCCCCCCGTGCCCAATAAAAAGTTGACCGACGTCTTCGCCAGACTTTCAAAACAAGTCTTCCCCTTGACTTCAAGCCACCCCCCCCCCACACACACACAACCCCAAATCAGCCTCAAGCCTGCAAAAGTAAAACTGGGCCAGGAAATCCTACCGAAACACTAATGAATGGGGGAGAAGGGAAAGAGAGGGATATGAAAGAAAAGAGGACTCAAAGGTGTAGGAGGACGATGGCATGACGTGGTACTATTATTATTATTAAATCACAGCTGCCAGATTGCTGTTCACTGCTCTCTGAGGCCAAGCATTCCAAAAGAAAAAGTCAATAAGTAGCAAATACTAACAGTTTATTTTTTCCTAAATTGTAAACGCCAAAAATGTGTGCGCTTTTTTACGCTGATCTATTTAGTTATTTCGTTTTCGGGCTGCTTCGGTCAAAAATCTCTCTCAACTGTACAGCGGCAAATGTATTCCACCACTCACTCCCGGACTAACAGCAAATGTATTCCACCAAACAACCCACTCACTCCCATGCCAACAGCTTCCCAGAAAAGAGAACACACCATGGATTTGTTAAATACATTTGTGTATCTGTCAATAGATACTCAGGGGAACTGAAAGAATAAATCAAGATAGACGACACACACACACACACACACACACACACACACAGACAGACGCACAATAGGACTCTGACCGGACACACTAGAGGGCTGGAGTGTAAATGAAATCACAATGTGGAGAAATAGTATAGCCGAAGCTTGAACATGAACATGACATATGATGAATTCAGAAGGAGTACAATATGAAACTATTGACATGCATCAATATTTCTTGATGCCCAGAGCTAGACTGATAATATCAAGCACATGCGCCCCACTGTCGATTTTGTACAAGTCATTTCTACCAAAATGACGTATACACTAGAACCTACAATAAACTACAACGCGAGATGGCGGGATGACGCCATAAATAATGCGGTGGGCGGAGCCTACCGAAATGCGTCATCAAACTTCTACTATAGTATTTCTCCACACACACACACACACACAGGCAAATGAAAGGAAAATAAATAGTTAACTCTTTATATTTGGTGGTTGGTTGTTAATGTGGCATTTGTTTTTCACCTAAGTTTATAAACAAGAACAGCTGACCTGATTTATAACAGGCCGGGAGGGGGGGGGGAAGAGAGAAGATCGGATGGATTGACACAGAAACACACAGTCATGAAAAAAAGTTTATATAGGTAGATGACAGGCAGACAGATAAAAAGAGGGACTAAAAGATAGGATAGATATGACAGACAGATAGGATAGATATGACAGACAGATAGATAGATAGATAGATAGATAGGCTAATAGATTGATAGATAGATTGACAGACAGATAGATAGATAGTTATTACATACATAGTTGTTCTTGACCCAGAAATACGAATCCAATAAATGGATTTTTTTTATTATTGTTATTTTTGACAGGGACAGTGTAGGTTTCCAGAACCTCAAAATTCGATTCTGGCCAGCTCAATGGTCAACATGAACAGGAGAAGGAATGGAGTCGTGCGTATCGATCGGGAAGGAGATCGGGGATATCAATCTAATGTCGAAAAGGATGACCTCTTATATATATATATATATATATATATATATATATATATATATATATATATATATATATGTATATATCCAGGTCCATGTATTGAGGTTTAGTTAATAAAAGCAAAGCCGCTTTTGACAACAATGGTTTTGTAATTATTTGTTTGAATTTCTATACTTTTCAAACGAGCCAAAGTGATGAATATTTGTATTTCCCATCTGAAGTGGGTTTGAATTATATGTACTTTGAGTTCCTTTTATTCAGGACGGGTAATTGCTCCGCAGAAACGACTATTAAGAAAAAAACTGTATACAAATATTAGTCTTGCCTTGTTACATTAAAGAAATACATGTTATTGAAATTGGCAATAAGTAAAAAAAAAAAAAGACCATGTCATATGATCTATGACGTCAAGCGTAAATAAAAAAACCTACACGCTGATTGGTTAGCACCTCGACGGTTGTTTCATTTCGAGTAGATGTGAAATGACCGAAAATGAGCAACGGTTATTTTTTTTCTTTTTTATAACATTGCATTAACTGCAACATCTGGTCAACTCTCTGATCCTTTCTCTCCCTCTCTTTATTTTTTTCGCACAGCACGGGCCGTTGTTCTATATTGTAATGTGATCCGAGACGTGCTGCTGAGCCTGAATCCATTCAGTAATACGTGAGATCCAGATTGCCGGAACTAATATGTTGTGGGTTTGTTTTAGTTTATCATTTACTATTATAAACTATTCAAGCGTAAAAAAAACATAATGGGGTTAAAAACAAACAGTATTTTTTTACTTTAAAGTGCAAAGGTAGTACAATATTCAAAATACGCACAAGTATGGTCGCCGAATGCATCTCTCGACCTCCACCCCCCCCCAACCACCTCTTTTTTTTTGTAACGGGCACAACCGAAAAGATCGAACCGCGGTCCAGTGACGGCTGGACAACACGGCAGACGAGGGTGGAGCACGGGCTTTGTTGACTGTGGGAGCCTTCTTACACACGCCCACCCAAAACCATTAAGCATGTCGCATTAACCAGACGCACACAGATGATTCAAAACTTTTCTTCAGCCCAGTGCTACCTGCGGCGAGCCCGAACGAGCTGGCCCAAACCAACGTTTCAATGACCACGGGCCAGTTCATGTCCACCAACGTTTATTCCGAGAGTAAAAAAAAAATCAAAAACATAAAAAACGTAAAATATGTAAAAATAAAAAAAGTCCCCTTAGCCCTGAATAGGGGGCCATCGGGACAGGTGAGGTGTAGAATTCATCTGTTTCTGTAACCACGACATGCGAAAGGGATCGTGTGGTTGGCACCCTTTTACTATACTCACCCTTTATAAGCTGGGTTCACTTGTGGGACTTTCTTTTTTAGGGATGTGACGGAGCTGATGAAAATCCGCATATGTCGGATTCGGATTTTGGCAAATATAAATCGTCGGATTCGAATTCGAACTTCGTCACATCCCTACTTTTTTTTTAAAACCAACTTTCACCAGTAGCTGGAAAAAACTACCTTGGCTCTCACCGAGGATCGAACTCGGGAATCGCTGGTCGGCAGTCGAGCCCCCCCCCCCCCATAAAAAGATACATAACCAGAAATTACAATGGGGGGGGGGGGAAGATTGGTCTCTCCAACGGTCAGATGTTTTTTTCAAACCGAGAAAGTTACGACCAAAAAAGAAAATCCCATTTTCCTCATGGGTGAGTCGGACAGAAAACATTCATTTAAAACGCCATAGAGTGCGATGACCAGCATGCTCCATTCTCTTCTGGAACAACAACTTGATTTCTACAGATAAATATACATTCTCATCCCCCCCTCCCAACCATCCATTTCGTTTCTAGATTCTAGACATACGGACGAGCATATATATATATATACAGCATCATTTAAAACCCAATTTCCCCCCCCCCTTTTCTGGATTTGATGAAACTTTATATATAGATCAGTGACAACGTTTGCGCATAGAGTCAGATAAAATAACAATTCCAAAACACATGACACGAGTCGAACACAACAAACACAAACCAAATGTCAACCGAAAACAACAAAAAGACAACGTTTATTTTTACAGCACATACACGCGGTCTCTCTCTCTCACACACACACAGAGAGAAACCCCGTGCGGGACGGTAATTCACACGCCGTAGGTCAAAGTTGAGGAAAGTAGCAAAGGTTACTTCGACGCCACGCTCTGCTAATGACTTATTTGTGATCACTGTTTATTGCGCGGGTGCACATCTTTGTGTGTGTGTGTGCAGGGCCGGCCTTGGGCAAAGTGCGGCCCGGCTGGGAACTCTTCTCTAGAAGTCCAGGCTGAAATGCGTCGCCGTGAGTACCTAGCTGGAGCAGTGGTTCTTATAGTCTGGGTCGCAAACTAGTGAGCGGGTCTCAGGCGAATTTCATGTGGGTCGCGAAAGAATCCTTTTTAATGACTTACAGGCCCCCGTCATACACAAGGACAGTGGGTTTAGGGCCAGACAGATGGAATATACAGGCCCAGTCACAGTCACAGGACAGTGAAGCATGGGTTACAACGCGTTAAAGTTTGAGAGCCCGGTGTAGTAGAGAGTAGATTACACGAGCGTAGCTAGGCCTCCTTTTCAGCGTGCAGCTTTTTCCAAATTACAATTTAAACTCTCACTCTTGGGGGTCCATAAAGCAGACTTTAAGAACCAAAATGAATGAATAAGTCTTAACGATACAAAAACACACTGTTTACCAAACACAGTAACTGACAAAATCATAAAAACAATAGCATAACATTGTGGCAGAAAAGGACGGACACTCGCTAGCACCACAGAATGAAAACAGAAAAAGACGGACACACGCTAGCACCACAGAAAGAAAACAGAAAAGGACGAACGACACTCGCTTGCACCACAGAAAGAAAACAGAAAAAGGACGGACGACACTCAGCTAGGACCACAGAAAGAAAACAGGAAAAGGACGGACGACACTCGCTACTTTACAGAAAGAAAACAGAAAAGGACGGACGACACTCGCTAGCACCACAGAAAGAAAACGAAAAAGGACGGACGACACCCGATAGCTCCACAGAAAGAAAATGAAGTCTTCAAAACACACACTCTGGGCTAGCAGAGAACTAATTAGGAGGCTATCGATCCACGTTTTGAATGATAATCTTATTGATAATCTTCAGGCGTCCGAGAACAAAGTGGTCTCTACCGAGGCTGCGATCGATCAACTACGCCTGCAAATACGGAGATGTTTAGCCACAGTTTAAAAAAAAAGTATAAAAGACCGAACGTGATAACGATAGTTCGGTTGAGGGATGGGAGTGGGGACGGCTTGGGCTGAGGGGACAGGAGTGTTGAGATTCGGAAATTTGTATTTTTTAAACTGTTAAAGCTCTTACCAGACCATTTTCCTTTTGTGCCTGAGACAAGACAAAAAAATGAGAGACGTGTTTGAAAATTTGTAGGAATGGGGGGAACTAAAAAAAAAACACTTAGATACAGTGTAGGTGAATGGGGTGAGGCTGTCAGCCATCCATGGGCAAGCTACAGACCGGATGGGGTTCAAATCACGGTAATAAAATGTGGCCATTTGCAATTTTAAAAGACACGCCCCCCCCCTTTTCAATAAAGTTGTTTTTGTTTTGATGTGAAGAACTCGATGAGAATGTCAGGCATACATACAGCAGACAAATGGTCGGACGGACAGACAGACATACAGCAGACCAATGTTCGGGGCAGCCAGACAGACATACGTGCAATTCAGGTACACAAAGAATAGATATAAATAAAACCAGATAGACTTAGCTCCCGGTATAGGTGTACAGGTAGCTAGATACCTGAATTACCATCTGATGGAAAGGGTGGGGGGTAGGAGAGTCGAACATTTACCTGAATGAGGATATAACTAGGTACTAAAACTGACGGGGAGTATACCATTAACCCGGATGATGGATATAGATAGGTACCAAAACTACCAACTGATGGGGGAGTATACCATTAACCTGGATGCTGGATTTAATAAAGCAGCTTGACACCTTTAGACATAAAATAGTAAGCAGATCAACCAATTTGACGATGTTCATACTCGAAGCTGTAAGCGCGCAGCCATTGACTGCAATCCCTCCCATCTGACACCGACAATGCCTACCATGTCCAACTCAAGATATACTGCACTAGACACGGGCCCACTGCATATCGAGTCACGAATGACAAGTTGACAACCACCCCCCCCCCCAAACTCCCTGTCTCCACCGACCAACCTATCTCCTGGCGATATTGACTCATCATCTCCTGAACATCATTAAAACCTGAGATAATCAAACACAACACCCCCCTCCCCCTAACATTCCTCTGCTCTACTCCATGGATTCTTTATTCACTTGAGAATGGGCGGTGGTTTATATTTATATTCCCCCACTGGACATTGAAAATCAATGAAATCCACAAGGCAAAAAAAAAACACAAGTTTATTTTAGAGTTCACATTACATTAGGCGACCATTCATGAGCAGGGAATCTCCTATTTGACCAGAAACATTCAATTACCTAGATGAGCGACACCATCATTAGTAATCTATACACTGGACCAGAAACATTCAGTACCTAGATGGCGACACCATCATTAAGTAATCTATAACTGGACCAGAAACATTCAGTACCTAGATGGCGACACCATCATTAAGTAGTCTATAACTGGACCAGAAACATTCAGCGACAGAAGAATCTTCCCTACTTGTTAATAAATCGGCAGGAGTTAAATTACATCACGGTGGTTAAGGGTGGTTAATCTTTAGTCCCTCGTTATCATCTGTGCTTTCAATTCAATATCCACAACCTCCACCATACCCTCACAAACTGAGTTGTAAAGTGCGATGATGAAAGCTCTGAATACTTATTCCGTAAACATCAACAGCTGGGCGTGTGATATCACTCTAGTTTACACAGATCGGTTTCTGTTAAGATTCCACGCCTGACCTGATTGCCCCAGTGCCATCGTACAGAAAACGATAACACACGTGCGCATTGCCATTTTTTGCGGGGCCCCCTCCGAAGACGGAGCCCCGGGCGCCGACCCGTTTAATCAGCCCCTGTCTTACTTCATATGGCAATGAGGGGAAACCGAAATTGTATATACGAGGACTGTTGGTTTTTTTTTTTTTGGTCGAACTAAAATGACTATTCGGGAAGGGGGGTGTCGATTCACTATCAGAGGAATGGGATATACGGGGATAATGCACGTGCGATCTGGACTGTACAATATTTAATGGATGAAGGCGGAGTGAAAGGGGGCGGGGAGGGGGGGGGGTTGGAGGGAGGGACAAAGTAGTATGGTTGCCTGGCAACGGCAGGTACGTAATACCAACAAAGAACACAGTGACGCGGGCATCGCACTCTTTGATCTGGCTCGATGGCAATATCATCATCCACACGGAGTGTATACAAGTGCGTCCGTGCGTGCGTGTGTGTGTGTGTGGCCAGTGAGTACTGAAGAGTTCTCCAATATTTCCCTCAAACAAACCAGACCCAACCAACATTTTTTTTTTTAAAAAAGCGGCGACTTATTGAATTGTTCAACTTGACCTCTCACAGGACTGCGACTAGAGCTAATTTTTTTATTGATCGAACAAATTGATTTGTGTTGTGTTTTTTTTAATGCTATCCATTCATCCCCTCCAAACCCCTCCCCCCCCCCGGTTGTAGCAGACCAATGTGTCCGCATGAAGAAACAAAAAACACATAAACATCATATCAAACAATTCTCTCTCTTGTCTGCATGGCACGGGGCTGAACCGGTTCACCAGGAGTTGAGTAAGAACAAATCAAAAATATACAAAAGAGAGAGAGAGGAGGTAGGGGAGAGAGAGGAGGGAGAGAATTACAATCTAAAGAAGAAATTGTCGAATTTTTTTTTTGTTTGTTTAATTTAAACACTTTCTTAACTCTTTGAGAATCATTTGAATTGTAATTAAAAGCGATTAAACCAAAGGAACGGATTTAAACCGCTCGATGATCGCCCGATCACCAGCTCGAGTGTTTCGTCAGAATAATCCCGCACTGTACAACACCAACTTTATCCCATAGGCCACTGGGCCTACTTGTCTGTGAATGTTGCTAATTATAATAGCTTCATCAGCCAAGATGACGAAGCGGCGGCACCTAGAACAGTGCAAGGTTAAGGGGGAATGGGTGCCCAAGACATGAGATTGGTGGAATATTTATTTATTTATTTTTTTTTTTTTTTTGTAATCTGGACAATATGCTTCCATTACGGACCAACGTAAATTAAGTAAACTTACTGCACCCACCCAATTTGCATGCTTCACACAGCTTTGTTAATCTAATATCCCCATACAGAATTCTCCCCCCCCCCCAAACCCCTTTCCAATTGCTCCGTTCACGACTGGGAAAAGCGCGATGCAAGTCCGTGTCGAAAATACAAAAAAACAAAACCCTCAACCCACTGACCTGCAAAGGTGAAAAAACGCTAGCGAAGAACACGACCACTGTGTGGTGACAAATGGAATCAAGCAAACAGTCCGTGTTGAGGCTATCGAACATTAATGCCCTTTGTCAACAACAAATAATGACACAGGGCAAGAAGACACTATTACCCACACACACACACACACACAACGACACACACACCTTCCCAAAAGATGCTAATTGAATTACAGAAATCGCACCGAACCGACTGTGAGCACATCTGTGACAAAGACAGAAAAAAAAATTCGGTGACTTACTTTGTCCATGTGTTAGCTCCCCCCCCCCCAAACCCTTTTAGCTTCGCAGCTGTTATTTTCTTTTCCGGCGTCAACAATGCATAATCTCTCATTGGGCGACTTAACGCATGGTTACAAAATCTAACACTATCAGGATCACAAAACCTTCCAAGCCGGAGGCAGTGTTGCCAGACCTGTGCTACTTTTCGCCTATTCGTCGCTCTTTACGACCATGCGCTACACAATAATATAATTAAAAAAAAGTTTTGCGAGTGGGGAAAATGCATTAAAAAACAAGCAATTAAGCCTGTTCCATTCTGGACACAGGACGTGTTAGCGCATTTTCATGTTATGTAATCAGTACGTATGCTATCTTTCAGTAAATATTTGTAAATTTTGGAAATGTTTATAAATTCAATTGTGTAATGCATATATCTGTAAAAAAAATTTATAAAGACGTTTCTTTATATTTAAAAAAAAATTATTTTCTCTTAAATCTAACTACAAGTAGTTTGTGGTTACTGAAATAGGACTCATAATTGAAAACATTCAAAATTATAGTCATTTAATCGTCCGAAAACTCCATCAATTGTTGCATAGCTCTGATACTTTCAATTAAACTCAGAACACAAGCTTACTATTTCATTTGATGAGTTTCTTAATAAATCTTGGTGAAACTACGTGCTGCAGTATTTCGCACCAAATGAACAAGCTATTGAACGTACAAGGTGTATATATAATATATAAGCCCCTTAGGAGCCCTGAAGCCCGGCCCTCAGAGGTCCTATCGCGAAATGAACTTTTGATGTACACATGGCAGGCCAAGACCTACAAAATGATATATACATCATGGGTCTAGGACTTATAGTTGCTGAGATATAGCGCTCCTTTATTAATATAGCTTATATAGTAAAAAACGGTACTAAGGCCCCTTTTACGGCCCTGAGAGGTCAGATCGCGAAATGGAAAAAATTCATTTTTTGGCAGGCCAAGACCTACAAAATGATATATACATCATGGGTCTAGGACTTATGGTTGTTGAGATCTAGGGTGATGACGGACAGACAGACAGACAAAACGGGGACAATAGAGCATTTTTTTTCGAAAATGCTCTAAAAAGTTTAAATGGTTTAATACGCAGATGCTACGTAATTCCGGGATATGTTCCAATTGGATCTAAATTATTTTGGCGAAACGGGGGCGGTTGCGTCATTCGGTGGCTGGGGGACCGGAGGTCCAGGAATAGGTTCAAGAGATAACGCCTCCCACCCACGTAGCTCACACCCAAGGATCAGCCCGAGTGTCCGCACGTTAATATCAGCCAGTGATAATGCACGGACAGACCCAACATACTGTTTTTGTCCATTCGCCTCTTAGTAAAGAATCGACTCTTTAAAAAAAAAAAGTTTCAATCAGTCATCACCATAATGGTGCAATTACCCACCCACCCCCATCCTCCGGGGAGGGGGGGGGGTAAGGTTCAATGGCATCATTATCTTGTTACTTACGGGAGAGATGAAACAATACGCCACATCATCTAATATGACGGTCCCCGGACCATTACAACGATCAACTTTTTTTTTGTTTTGTTTGTTTGTGCAACCAACTCTGATGGTGCTTAAACGGTTTCATCACGATTCACGTACACACACTCAAGAGACACGGTCCCGGGAAAACAGAGAGATGTATGGATACAAATACATATTAGATACTAGGACAGTGTGTTTTGGGCTAATCAGTGAGAAAACATCCCGTGCATAAATGACGTCCTCTGGAAGAGATCTAAATTTCATTCTAGCTCAATTTCTCGAAGTTTTCGGCGTCAAAACACTTTAACATCGGCTCTCAGAGTGTGGGTCGCCACTAGCCATAAAAAAAAATTTGCTATTACCGAATCAAGAATACAATATAAAAAAATTCAAATAACTTGGTGATAAATATATATGTACTAGCTGTACCCTGAAAAACCTTTGCATAGAGTTATATCCCCTAAGACTTGATTGGCAGGCGAGGTTATTTTTTGGTTTCGGGCAGATCCGATTTTTTTTATGATTGTATTTTAAACTGGAATACTGTTGTATTATTTCTTTACTTTCGATTTAACGCAGCGCCCAAATCGCTAAACCCAAATTAGTTTGACGGGTGCTCCAGCATGCACAAGTACCCCCTTAGTTGTGCTTACTGCATTTCCTCTATTTCCGGTCTGAGTTAAAGTCACGCAATTGGTGAGTTGTAGCGCGGTAAATAGCTTAAACCAACGGCTCTCGGTCTTCCTGGTATGTGACACCTGCACCTCCCTTCCTCGCGAACTGTTAAACTGTCTCAGCCCCCCCCCCCCCCCGCAAGGCCGCCATACACCATGGACTGAACCATTTTCTAACCCGAGATTTTGTCACAGAAAGTATAAAACACAACACACAAATACACCCATAACACCACACCGTAAAATTAACCCGTGCCGACTGGCCCCAAACAAGAAGGTCGCCTAACAGTGAACAGAGGATATTAACTCTCCCAGAAAATATTCGATTATATATATATATATATATATATATATATATATATATATATATATATATATATATATATCCTTATTTCGTCTATATAAAAACAAGCGGAGCTGAAAATATCGATCAGCTCTACTTTCTGTCTCAATTAATGAAATAGCCGCTAGGGGAGAAAAAAAACTTGATCCATTCATTAGCCGCGGATGGAGAAGGGTGGGGCAAATGTCATGCAACCTTGTTATGTTAATTGCTGAATGTGGTATGTAGATTTGAATGAATTGAAATTTTCACAACAAAAACTAAACAAAAAAATATATCAATTCAAGGTGTAAGTTTTTTTTTTTGGTTGGCGGGGGAGTGGGAATGTCAGCATGTATACTTCCCCACACCAGAGTCCCGGGGATGTCGGCAGGTATACTTCCCCACACCAGAGTCCCGTCAATACGCGGGAAACACGTATTGCGAAACATGTTGTTTACGACTCAACTTAGGATTAAAAAAATAATAATAAAATCCCTATCTTTTTTTTTTTAATTATCTAAATACGACGTCGAAAGGTGGCCTTAAGAAGCTTTTAAGAACAATATCAGTCAGACGGAAGAGGGGGGTGGGATTTGGGGAGGGAGGCGGGTATATCAATAACTATAACACAGTGGACCAGAAATATTTTTTTATCTGATGGGGGGCTCATGACCAATCAACCCTCAGCTACCACACACACAACTAACTTATACCCTCAGCTACCACGCACACAACTAACCTATACCCTCAGTTCGGTGTACAAAGCGGAACCTCAATGGCTGACTCGATAAACAAAGGGCACCTCCCTCCTGATTTGTGTTGACAGGAACTAGAGAGATAGTGCACAATTTGTGTAAGGACATCTTTGGATGTCAATACCAGGATGGAAACATGTAGATTTATCCGTGTACAGCAGCGTCAAGGGTGTGTGTGTGTGTTGTCATAGACGCTTTGAAAAAAAAAAAAAACAAATATGACACAATGGGCCGCCGACCCCCCCCCCCCAGATATATAGAAGGTTGGGCCACCCCCTGATAAACAGCACGATGGGGCAATTAAAAACAAGCAATTAAACCAGTTCCATTCTGGACACAGGACGTGTTAGCGCATTTTCTTATGTATCAGTACGTATGTTAGCTTTCAGTAAATATTTGTAAATTTTTGGAAATGTTTATAAATTCAATTGTGTAAAGCATATATCTGTAAAAAATATTATAAAGACGTTTCTTTATATTTGAAAAAAATTATTTTCTCTTAAATCTAACTACAAGTGGTTTGTGGTTACTGAAATAGGACTCATAAATGAAAACATTCGAAATTATAGTCATTTAATCGTCCGAAAACTCCATCAATTGTTGCATAGCTCTGATACTTTCAATCTTCTAATGACAAGCTTACTATTTCATTTGATGAGTTTCTTAATAAATCTTGGTGAAACTACGTGCTGCAGTATTTCGCACCAAATGAATGGGTTAATGAACGTACAAGGTGTAGAATGGGGCCATATATATATAATATATATAAGCCCCTTAGGAGCCCTGAAGCCCGGCCCTCAGAGGTCCTATCGCGACATGAACTTTTGATGTACACATGGCAGGCCAAGACCTACAAAATGATATATACATCATATGTCTAGGACTTATGGTTGCTGAGATATAGGGCGCTCCATTATTAATATAGCTTATTTAGTAAAAAAACGGTACTTTATAAGGCCCTTTTTACGGCCCTCAGAGGTCAGATCGCGAAATGGAAAAAAGTCATTTCCGGGCAGGCCAAGACCTACAAAATGATATATACATCATGGGTCTAGGACTTATGGTTGTTGAGATCTAGGATGATGACGGACAGACAGACAAAACGGGGACAATAGAGCATTTTTTTTCGAAAATGCTCTAAAAATTGACAACTGAATGAAAAGCTATCGTTGAAAAAAAATCAAACCATGCATGCATTTAGCTGTAGGCAATGTGCGATTCTAAAAGCCAGTCGGGTTGGGGGGGGGGGGTTCGAATCATAGTCCTACAAAACCAACAGCGGATCTTACAACAACATTGCATTTATGGATCTTGTCACTCGTTTTTATCTCCCCCCAACATCAGAATGCAGACATGTAAAAAAAAATATAACAATAATAAAATGTTAGAGTACTCCCTTTATGATCAAAGTATGTCTGCAGTTACACTTCACTGATAAAACAAAACATTACTTTCAATCAAAAGTATCAGGTTATCGGCTATTGCAGGGGATATTGTTGTTGGTTTGTTTGTTCTCAACTTTGAAAAACATTTGTAGCAACAACTACAAGACAAGCGATCCTTAGAGAGGCGCTGCTATAAAAATAAATAAATAAAATCAAAGTCAACGTTTTCAAATATTGGGCCCCATGAGTCTGAAAACTGGGGGGGGGGGGCTTCCTGCTCCCAGCCCACTCCCCTCAACCGTAACAGTCAGTTGAGTCCGCGGCCTCTAATTAAGTTATGCGAGACAAACTGAAAGACAGGCTGAAAGACAACCAGATAGACAGACTGAAAGGCATTCAGCCAGATAGACAGACTATTAGGTATAGAGACTGACTGATAGACAATCAGCCAGACTACAAGGACTCGGACAGAGAAAATAAACAACGCACCTCAATGTAAAACAGAAAATAATACAAAGGCAAGAAGATCATTACTAAAAGAAGAAAAAAAAAAGTGTCAATACAAGAACATAACGCACCAACCAAAATAAAAGAGACCCTGATTTACTGCCACCATTTGTAAGAAGACTTGGTCCGTTAACGTCTGGTCTTGCTTGCCGCCTGAAGACTGTGTGAAATCGTTGGACAATGGAGCCTGAATACACCAGAGCTCTGTCTAAAGTAGAGTAGGCAACAAACAACAAAAAACGGTATGCGTTGGCACGCCAGAATATTTCCCTGACATGCCGAAAAAAAAAATATGCTATAAATATTACAATTAAAACATAAGGTATTGACATCGATGTGCTCTTATGATTGGTACGCGCAAAAAAAAAAAACAACAATTAATTTAATTTAACATGTCTCTAGGGACGCAAAAAGTTTCATTATAATTTGCTTTATTTTGGCACTTTGACAAAATCGTATTTGCCATCCCTGTTGGGAAAGGAACTTTCAGATGTATATTTTTTCGACTGATCTTCCCAAATGATTGTCTACGCTTGGAATGGGCAGGGGGGGGATGTCATAACACTGTTACCTTTAAGTGAAATAAATGTTCTGCTTGTTTTGTTTTTATGTTTATGTATTCAATTATGTTTTAATTAGCGAACCTATCATTAAACCCCATAAAACAAGCAAACTGTCATCAAGTTTTCGAACGAACTGGCAACAGCAGTATTGAAGGTGTATGAAACCTTCCCAAAAAAGGCTTTGTTTCAATTAAAATGAATCATGTTCCATATTTCCCCCCCCCACCCCAATACTCACTCCAAATTCATTTCGCCAGATATACCATCACTAGGACAGAGGACTGCCTTGTACCAAAGTAATCTCTTTTTTTTTCAATACCAAGAAAACAACAAAAAAGGGAGATTACAACTATTAGACAAGCATTAACAGATCCAGTAAACCGAGTCAAGCAAGGGGGGGGGGGGGAGTTGCAGCCAACTAGTCTATTGACAAACCATTTGATACCTAGT
>JAGDYQ010000022.1:8370532-8398698 GCA_021962125.1 Bulinus truncatus
GCACGCACAGATTTTATCTCTTTAACATGACATTTTGGATCTGTCCACTTTAAAAATGGACCAGTTGTCTCTAGAAACTTAAGGCATTTACAGGTATTGGCAAGGACAATTATACCTTGAGCATTTTGTATAGAGCTGATATTCAAAAGATTGGGAGAGAAAAAAAAAATTTCTTAGCAGTGTCTCCTTCACGGAAAATTGAATTTTACGAAGTGAAAAATGTTGAATTGATTTTAACATCAAAGAAAATACCTAATCAGACAGGTAACATCAATATGATTATTACCTACACATTAATCAGGTCAACTGTAACAATTATGCCTTTTTTAAAACTAAGTTTTTACTTTGCTGTCAACTAGGGGCAGATTTGTTCCACTTTTAGTACTCATGGCATTAGAACATGGGGCATGATCAGCCCTGGGCCGGATTAACTATCTTGTAAGTACGTTGAATTAAATTTTTATGAAAAAGGATTTAATGTATCATCTGATAAAAATCTATGAAAATACAAATTTATCCATTTTTTATCTGAAAACCATAACTATGAATAAACTTTACAGTTAGTATTATTATTATTTTGTGCAAAAAAAAAAAAAAAATGAAGCAAAGTCTAAAGAAAATTTAATCTGTAGGATTTTTTAAAAATATGGTTTAAGGAAAAAAAGCATGCAGTTCAGAACATTAGAAAATTTCTTATTGCATGTTCTAGCTGTCAACTATTGAAATATAACAGCAGAAATGTATATACAAAAGGGGAAATCACTGCAGAGGAATATAGGTCTTTGAGAGCAGACTACATACAGATAAATATTGTTAAAATGTGATTAGCTGGAGAGGAACCTACTTCTGTTACATTTAACTGTGTGCACTGACCTCTTAGCTTCCTCAGTGACTTAATTACATGCTTTATGGTGAAATGGGTGGGAGAATAAAGGGAAATGTAGAAAAAAAAATAATACTAATTAAGTCAGGAAAATATTAGTAAACTAAGCCAGTGCTGAAAGAAAATAAAAGAGTGTGGATTTTATTTCTTTAAATGAACAAGTCATTTGTCAACAAAACATTTTTTCTTCCTTTGAAGAACAAATTTAATGCAAACTACTTTCTCTGGTGTTATCTATTTCTAGATCATGGGGAATAACTTATGATGACCACCAATTTGTCATGTCTTAGCTAAACTAGGTGTTAATGGCCAATGTAAAAACCACCAGGATAACACATGAAACCAACAAACGTTGCTTTTATTACGTGAACAAGAAGTAATTAAAACATTTCATTTATCGGACAATGACGTTCACTGACCAACAAAAATTAGTATCATCAACAGGCTACAATACTTATGTAGAATATTATGAGACAATTTAAACTTACTAACATACAACAAGGTAGAAAAGTTCCAAGTACTGGCCATGCAAGTACAAGCACCCAGGGTGCAAGTACAAGTACTCAAAAATGTACTTGAGTACAGGTACTTGGTAAAAACAGTACCAAGTACTCCATCCACACATTAGGGCTCAGAATGGCCACATTGTAAAAACAAAGATAACCCTAACCCCAAGCCGTAGAGGTTTAGACCTTCACCAACAGAATTTTTTTTTCCATTCTGAATGTTGTAAAAATAAAAGGGTGCCGATCAAAAGCATTCATGGGAAGGAACCTGACATTAAGTTTCACAATGGCAGAACTGCAAGACAAGATCTTATAAAGGGCAAATGTTTTTAAGATAGATAATGTGCACCAACCAACAAGAAAAAATGTGACAAATTTGTTACAATATCTTTGCTTTTTTTTTTTTACATTTTCCTTTTTTCTGCATGTATCGTGAGACTGCTGAAGGTGAGTCATCAGACAACACTTATATGGACGACAATAACAAGTCGTGTAGGTGGAATCCAGGGTTCAAAGTAAGGCACAGGTGGGCGGATGGCTGAGCTGTGTAGTGCGCTTGATTGGTCGACCTGAGAGTCCCCTGGTTTGATCCTCGGTGAGAACCAACGGAATTTTCCCAGCTTTAAATGGGCACCTAACATTAGTTAGGGAAGTAAAAGTGGCTAGGCATTGTGCTAACCACACAATCTCTACATGTGCAGTGGTTACAGAAACAGATGAATTCTACACTTCATCTGCCCCGAAGGCCTAGTAGGCTAGGGGAACCTTTATAAACAATATCCTTTTGATGATTTCCTTTGATTCAGGGGTTCTAAAACTGGGGTTGCTAAACAGACCAAATAATGAAAGCAATCAATATTGAAAAATCAATGAAATAAGCTTCCAAGTGATTGATTCATGAGTTGATGTTTAAAAAAAAAAAAAGACCCCATCAAATGGGGCTGAATCTAATTCAAAAAAGACCCCATCAAATGGGGCTGAATCTAATTCAAAAAAGACCCCATCAAATGGGGCTGAATCTAATTCAAAAAAAGACCCCATCAAAATATCTATTACAGAGGCTGCAATCCGAACAGAATAATAAATCTCATCAACATCACTGATAACGTTGGAACAACTATTGGTAAAAGTATTGACTATTTTTAGCACTATGCCTCACCAAATACTTTCCGCAAGTTTAAAATATTCCTTCAAAAAATGTGCGATAAATATAATGTTCTAAAGTTCAATCTATTTTAAGCTCAGTTCAACTAGCAATTAAAAAAAAAATGAACCCTTCCTTATGACATGATTCAGGTGAAGGTTTTAAATGAAATGTTGGGACAGACGGAAGAGCAAATAATTACAACAAGCCAGTGAACATTGTCTATAAATTCAAACAGGCAACGAAGTCAAGATGTCACTAACACGACATGCCACTGACGAAAAATAAAATAAAACAGGAACATTCCAACCAAAAAAAAAAAACAAATAATAATTCAACCTCATAACCACAAATCACTTAACACTTCTAGACACAGATGTTGACAGTCGTCATTTGGGTGTGCTTGTGTGCATTCTAATCTACGTGGCCTGAACGTACCTCTTTGTCATCTGCAGTGATGCCATCAAACACCATAGCAACCAGCTCGTCAGAATCTTTGTCCAGCAGGAACACTGAGCACCTGAGAAGGGGACACCGATTAAAAAAAAGATCAATTCTTTTGTTATCTCAATAATATTTAGTTATTGATTTAAAGTAAGTCGTAATTTTTTTAATAAGCATTTATGTTTAAAAAAAAAGCAAAAAAAAAAAAAAAAAATTAGTCATGAATACAATGATGTGGTTTGGGGGGGGGGGGCAGAGGAAGTGGGGCTGGTGATTTTCGTAGTGACCTTTCCACATCCCTACTGCACATGAGGCTTCAGTGGGTCACTGCATGGGAGACACACAGCCCATGAGCAGCCTTGTTGAGTTTCACACAGACAGTGTCTCGCATGGAATAAAACGTGCCATGTCCAATCAGTCCAGGCTATCCGCGGCGCAGGCACATTTTGTAGCATGTGATGACATTACTTCAGACATGTAGACAGATAAATATACACTCTGACAGTGCTAGGAATTCAAATGCAGTTCTGTCAAAGTGATTTGCTCTAAAGGTTCTATTGGGAGGCGGCTGGGGTAACAAGCCGCATCTTCATGGTGCAGCACGACCAGCATGTTGTGGGTTACAGGCTGGACTCCTGGCTAGTCCCAGTCACCCACACACGTATCCTGTGGTGGCAATGTCGGCTATGGTGGGGGTGAAAGAAGGGCACCACTGCGAAAACCGTCCCACAAGTGGTTTTATAGAATTTTATCCTTTCAGGGACTTTGAAGAAAGAAAACAAAAGATTTGTAGTTTTCTAAACAGTAACTCTAGTGCACCATGTCACTTCAGTTTACAAGTAACTCTAGTGCACAATTTCACTTCAGTTTACAAGAAACTCTAGTGCACAATTTCACTTCAGTTTACAAGTAACTCTAGTGCACAATTTCACTTCAGTTTACAAGTAACTCTAGTGCACAATTTCACTTCAGTTTACAAGTAACTCTAGTGCACAATTTCACTTCAGTTTACAAGTAACTCTAGTGCACAATTTCACTTCAGTTTTACTGTTACATTTCTTCAAAAGATTCTAAAATGGCTAAACCGTAACCTTAGTGCACCATTTTACTTCCATACTTTACCACAAGATTGTCATGATTTCATCTATTTGATTCACGTGCACCCATTTCTAGAGAGAAAAAACAAAATGACCACTCTGTCACTCTCAATGAAGTTAAAAGATGATGATCATGTCCTCTCACCTTTCTGCGTCTGTTAAATTTCTAGCCTCTTGCATAATTTCTCTCAATAACTTCGTCAGGTCATCTGAAGACAACAAAAAAAAAATGACAACAGTCAGCTGAGACCAAAATGGGCATCAAATTTTGTAAAGTTTAAGTATGTTAAGAATTTGTTTGGAAATAAGATTAAAATAATGGATTAAAAATGAAGAGAAAATATCTTTGAAATCTCCCTGCTGTCAGTTGTAATAATTTTATCTTCATATGCATTCAATTTTAAAATACATGCAAACATGTATTAAACTGCAGGGTAAGATGCAACTAAGCAATATTCCAGTTTTAAAAAAAAAAACAAAAACAAGAAAAAAATTCATAAAGTTTTTAAAAAAAAAGGTTTAAAAAAAATGTTAAAAGCTTCAACCAAAATACAACATGACATATGGTAATAAAATCTTATAATATGGCCCATACATGTGCATAGAATATTACATGTAATAAGTATGAATGGTCATTTGTAAGTAATTTATTTAATATTTTTTATTTGTAGATGTGCTGTCTGTCTAGCTGTGACAGATTAAAAAATACAGAGCATTGTTGTTTTGTTTTTTTCCCTTTACATCAATGTAGGTCTATTGAAGATATTTGACAAGTACCAAAATCTCATCAACCATTAACACAAACAAAGAAAAGAATGAACAAATCAACTCAACAATTCAACATGAACAATGCGGCTCAGGGGGCTACCATCAGAGAAACCAAACGCTCCTGGGTAATCTGTACGCATCAGGTGGCGGATGAGGTCGGGTAAGGTGAAGGATGATTTGGACTGATCACTGGCAGATTCTGCCCTGTTTCCATTGCCAGCAACAGGCAACTCTCTGCCTTCATCATCAAAGATAAAGCACTGGTTCAGTGCATCACTCTCGTCCAGACAGTCAGCTAAGCTTTCATTTATCTGACCCTGTTTGTACCAACTCAATGTCGGTGTGTTTGGGTCCTCTGATGAGCAAAATGAACTGCAATGCCAACGTCCACCCGCAGGACAGAATTGGGCATTTGGCAGCAAACTTTGATCCTCTGTCTTTTCCTCATCCTGAAAGAACGATTTCACAGTCGATATCATTTCCAAGCAAGATTTTGGATGCCCAACATCCTGAAACTCCCCAACATCCTGAAATTCTCCAACATCGCTGTGCAGGATCCAACTTTGGCAAAAACGTTGTCTGTTGACTGAATGGTCAGAATTACTCTTAAGTAAACCATGACACGACCCTGTAATGAAAGAGCTGTACCTTTTCTTCTCCCCGGTGACGCAGTGGCAGAACTTTGGGTCAGAGAAACTAAAACCCATGCAGCATGTTGACATGCCCTGATGGTCCGTATCAGTTACGGTCAACTCAGGGTCAGACAGGGAGGAAATGGCAAACAGGTCATCTGCATTACAGAGGTCAGACTGACCGAGGAGACCAGACTGCGAGCTGCCATCATCCATGTCATCCACGAGACTCTCTTTGGTCACTCCAATATTGTGGTCAACTGACTGTAAGAATGTTGACTTGTCTGTTTGGTCTGTCCGTAAGTGATTAATCTTAGAGCCCTTAATCTTAGATTCACCGTCTTCATCCATAGAATCACTACTTTTTGAATCATTTTCATCAGAAACATTATTTTTAGATTCATCAGTAATTTTATATTGAGTTTCATCCTCACAGTCACTCAGGTCAAAGCTGTCACTGACATTGTCAAGGCCACTTCCGGACGTGTCAAAATAGAGATGGTAGTAGCAGTCACTGCTGCCATGACAGGTGATTATGTCTGGCCAGTCCTGCTGGGAATCACTGGAGTCTAGCCCTTCCGATAAAATCAAGAGACCTTCCTCTAAATTATTAACCTCATTCTTCCGAGGGTACATTTCATTTTCAGCAGAAGCGTTACACTTTGTGGCTTCTCCTTCGCCTGCATCGGCCTTCCAGCACTCTACTGCCTCATGAATACCACCGCAGTTAAGATGACATTCATTCATCCCTTCCTTGTCACAAAAGTCAGCACTGAGGAATGGTGCCAGCTCCAACTCATCCACCGAGTGAGATCCACCAGACTGCACTGAAAGGGACTGAGAATCCCTAGAGACAAGCGATGATCCATTCTTTCCACCGTGAGAGTGTGTAGAGTGGGTAGGATTAGCAGTCTGCTCTTTTCCAGCAGGTTTGCTGTGTGGAATATGCACCTCAAACCCATGGCCACTCAACCTTTTCAGGACTAGCGGGTCGCAGATTCTG
The DNA here is from genome assembly GCA_021962125.1 of Bulinus truncatus. NCBI lineage: Eukaryota > Metazoa > Mollusca > Gastropoda > Planorbidae > Bulinus > Bulinus truncatus. Next base: position 8,377,010 of record JAGDYQ010000022.1, read on the forward strand.
CTTGAAGTGTGCAGCAAGATATCAGAGTCACTGCAAGACCCTCCTGAATCCTCACCTAAGTGTTCGTCTGAAACCCCCAGTCTCTCCAAGCTGTCTGCATAGCCCTCAGACGATGCATTCATGTCATCTTCCAAATCATCCAAAACATTGTTTGTGTCATCTTTAACCGCTGTCTTTGACTCATCAGGCATAGACGAGCCAGTTTTATTTAATTCATCCAGATCTGAAACATAACTTGCACCACTTTCTAAAAATGTATCGCCTAAACTAAAAGTTTCATTTAGATTGTGCTTTGTCTGACGATTCGGTGATAAATGTTTAACTTCCTCATTCTTTACATTGGATCTTTCATCACGGCCAATGGCATTTTCATCTAGTCTGGAATGCATAGACAGACAGCCAGAGTCTGGCTTGCGGTCAGCCGAGATATTTATTTCATGTCCTGAAGACAGACTTGTTCTGGTAAAGCTCAAATCTTCAGTGTTGTCTGGATTAACATGGACAGCGTTCAAGATATCTGTGTGACAGGGCTGTTTTGTGGAACTCTCCACTGACATGTCACACTGGCCTGTCCAACTCAGGTTGCTGGCAGTCTGCGGAATGCAGTCCATCTCCTTCAGGTGCCCCAACAGTGCTTCAGTTTCATCAACTTCATTATCATGCAGTGCATGACAGTTGCCTACATATGACACCTGCTTGCCTAATCGCATCCACGGCTCACAGCAAGTGTCATTTTTATGAGTAAAATTTTTACATTCAGTAAAGAGCACGTCTTCCCTCTCTAAACTCCCTCTCTTTTGAATTTCCCAGTTATCATAGGTTGCTGACACTTTTCTGCTTGCTCTTGCATTATTGCACATAAAGTCTGAATGCGGTGATCTGGTTTCTGCCTCTGAAACTGTGGACATTATTTGTGACATATCATCGCCAGCGAGGTCAGTTTGAACCTGTTTCATGCTTATTTGCTTATCAGAGTTCGAATTTTTTGAAGTCTGATGAACAGTTTCATAACCACAATCATCTGTCAAACTAGAGGTGTGTGAGTTGTCTGATGATTCAAGGCACATGTTTACCTCCAGTAGAAGCTCATCATCTGATATAATGTCCTGCAAGACACAGTCACTGCTCACCACATCTGTCTTAAAGGACAGGGACTCTTCTTTTGGTTCTGGGGTAAATCCAAAGTTTGGTATAACACAGTCCCCAGGTTTCTCATCCACAATGTCAACTGTCTCTGCTTTCTCATATTTATTTTCACACTCCAGCATCTCGGAAGTGTCAATGGATAAGTCTGGAAAGTATCGCAAGGAAATAATTTGCCTGATGTCTTTCTCTTTTTCGGGGGAGTGCATTACATCATTCTCAACTTCCTGCAGGACTTGAGGTGAGCACCATTTTCTAACTTCCTCATCTGTGAATGTTTCGCTGCTACTGAATGATGCGATGCTACTGTCAGACGCACTGTCTTTCTCAGATTCTTCAGATTCTTCCGTTATGACAGGCAGGCTAGTCTTGCTCTGACCCTGCCGAGATAGGAAAGGCTCGTAATTTATTTCCAGGGGTTGTGCACAAGGGTCGATTTGCTCATCAACCAGACAGCTACAATGCATGAGCTGCGGAGTTTTTTGGATGGGCAGCTGAAAACTAACATTTTTCACTGCAAGAGGAGATGTACCTACTGTGTCAGTCACTCTTGGATCCTGAATAATTTCTTCTTCAGACCCAACTACATCAGCCTGTCTTTGCATTTGACCTGATATCTCCTCTTCACTTGTCAGGCCCATGAAATATCTCTCATGGCCCCTTTCTAATGCAGTATCATTATTATTGGCGTTATTCAGTTCTTTACCAGCACCCAGGTAAAAACTTGTCAGCTTTTCCCCCCAGCTTTTTTTTGCAGTTGTTGGTTTTTCAGTCGCAAACAATTTCTTTCTAGGGTTACATTTCAAGGTTCCTCCTTTCTGGTTTAAATAAGCTGCCATGTTACTGGACCTGATGCTGGACAACGCTGTTTCACAGGCCAGCCAATCATCTTCTTCCACACTGCCCATGCTGTCTGTGTAATACACAGACTCTAGCTGGACACTTCTTAGTGTGTCCTCTCCGTCAGTCAGGGCAGTGATGATCACGTCATTGGGACTCATTCGTGGGGAATACATTTTGCCCTTTTTTAAAACATTGCACTTCCTGTCCTGATATTTAATGTTTTGATCTCCTTGTTTGGCAATAATTAAAGAGTCATACTTTTCCTGTCCACTGCTGCTGAATGATTGCACCTGATGTGTCATGAGCTCGTCACGTTTCAAATACTTTGATGATAAGCTTGAGTTGGCTGGGAAAAATGATGAGATCCTCTCAGATCCGACTGATGGAGGGCTGACCATAGATTTCACATGTCCTCTCTTGGGCTGAACACAGCCCGTCCAGACACAGTCGCTCAGACTTTCTACATCTGCTGGGCAGCCATCCGTGTCCTCGCTCTGATGTCGGGGAATTTCAAACTTGACCACATTCGATTTGTGGACTAGAACATCCACTTCATCAGCGTTGACATGAAAGACAAACTTTGGCTTTGACTGATCTTGATAATGGTCGATCCTACCTTGGGACAGGAAGTGATACTTCAGAGGCTGGCTGAGTCTAATCTTGTCAGGGGTGACCGGCACATGAAGAATAGAATCTAACGAGCTGATGTCGGCATCCCTGGTGGCATCATCACTGCCGCTCAGGTTACTTTCATCACAGTCTGTGATGTCCGGCACTAAAGATTCACCACCACTTAGCTTCGAACCATCCCTTGCCTGGGCCTGATCAGGTTCAGTTTCGTCTACTGCGGACATCCACAAGCTATGGTTCTCATCCGAGTCAGAGCTGCAGGAATGGTAGTCTGCCATCATGGGAGAGCTCTTGATTTCCCTAAATTGGTCAGCAGTGTAGGAATGTCTTTTCTTCTCAGTCAAATCACAAGCACTCTTGAAGGACTGGTCCTCCTCCAGTTCGGACTCGTTCACAGTCCACAGTTTATGGCTCGACTGATTTGGTGAAGTCTCCAGGAAGTCACTTTTGACGAAAGTGGTTAAGGAAGAGCTTAACAGACTTGCATACTTTGAGTTGTCCACAGCAGCAAAGTTTCTCTTCCTGAACACTCTCTGTGGCAGACATGGCTGAGGCCTTGGATCTTTACTTTCTCCTTCCATGAAAAGGTTTGAACCCTCAGCTCTACATAAAGTCTCTGGAATGACGGAGCCTGTGTCAGCCTGTACAAGGCTGTTGTTTAGCAGGACCAGTTTCACTTCTTTCAAAGAGATGTCAGTGTTGTACAGCAGCTGCATCAGGCTGTTCTTTTCGGCCTTTGGTGGGGAGGTGATTTCTAGGTTTTTCTGCTCACATGTGTACACCACCTCAACACTTGTGGTATTGCTGTACTGGTTCTGTTCACCAACGCTGAATACATTGCTGCCTAGAGATTCACTTTTACTCTGTGCATTTCCCTCTGTAGCAATAATCTCTGCCTTAGGTTGACTCAGTTTATTAACAAGCTTATCCACTGAAATCCCATCATAACTGGCAGACTTGGTGCACAGTTTTCTGTGTTGATGACTGTCTATTTTAGTGAGAGTGGATTCTGCATTACAGATGTCTGTCTGTGTAACAGCTGGTTTAATCTCAAGCTCGTCCAAACACTTTGTTTGACAACGACTGATTTTTTGCTTCCATTTTAGATCACAGGTCTTGGTTTCGTATTCTAAGGTTTTACCATACTCTGTCCATCTCCCATCCTGAAGGAGGTCACCACTGTTTGCAGCTTTACCTTTCCTGCAGCTGTTGCTGTCCACCTCTTTTGTTTCACTGGAGTCTGCCAAAAGTTTTGTCCGGACATCGGCCACACCCTCGTTGATGTTGATCTCTTGAACGAAGGTGATGCTAACCACCTCATTCAGTTGCTCACTTCCTGGTATGTGCTCCCCTTCTGAAGTCCCTACTGACCCTCCTATTTGACCAACGGCTCCAGTGGAGACACTTGTTAAGTCAGCCTGCTCCCCCATGACAGGGAAAACAACGTCAGTTACTTTGGAGCCATTCATAGCTTCTTTGTGAAGCTCACTGAGGGTGCTAAGGGCCTTGCCTTTGGGCTCACCACTCACATTTTTGGGTGCGGATGTTTTTCTATGCGGAGGCTTCAGCTCAAACAATTTACCCACGGGATTTTTTGATAAAGGACGTGTGGTGACATTATCCTGTCTGTGAGTCTTTAAGCTGAATGCATCATGAGATACAGGTTTAACAGTGTAAGTGGCATCAGCAAAAGAATTATGAACATTAGAAATGACATCTTGCTCTCCAAGATCAAAAGATTTAGTATCACGCCGTCTAGAGCCTTCAGTCAAGCCTTTCTGTAATTCAGGGCTTCTTTGAGAGTTATTAGACAAAACATTCTGTTGTCTAGGGCTTCTGCTTAATTCATTATGTTGTCTAGGGCTATTGCTTAATGCATTCTGTTGTCTAGGGCTATTGCTTAATGTATTTTGTTGTCTAGGGCTATTGTTTAATGTATTCTGTTGTCTAGGGCTATTGCTCAATGAATTCTGTTGTCTTGTGCTATTGCTTAATCCATTCTGTTGCATAGGACTTCTGCTTAATGCATTCTGTTGTATAGGACTTCTGCTTAATGAATTCTGTTGCATATGACTTCTGCTTAATCCATTCTGTTGTATAGGACTTCTGCTTAATGCATTCTGTTGTCTAGGGCTATTGCTTAATGCATTATGCTGTCTAGGGCTTCTGCTGAAAGCATTATGTTGTCTAGGTATACTGGTTAGAACAACAGGCAGTTTAGAGCCATTGATCAAATCATTAGAGCTTCTGGTTGAAGCATGCTTTGGTCTGGAGCTTTTGGGTGAAACATTCTGCGGCCTGGGTCTACCTGTTAAAATATGTTGGCCTGAGCTGCCCATCAAAATATCCACAGATTTAGGACTACAGACTGAAACGCCGTGTGATCTAGAGTTATTTCCCTTGACAATCCGTGATGCAGGAGAGCTGGCCAACAAAACCTCCTGCTGTCTAGACACACTGTTGTGAGACCTAAAAACATTTCTCTTCAACTGTTGTCCAGGACAATTATTTACAACACCGTGTGGCATAGAGTCCATGGTCAAAACATTGTCTGCTTGAGAGCTACTGGACGAAACATATTGTTGTCTGGGTCTGTTAGACCAGACTGTATGTGATATATGGCCATCTGTCAGCATATTCTCTGCTGTAGTGCTTCTGTACAAAACATTGTGTGGCCCGAGATTTTTTTTCAAAACGTCGTGTGGTCTAGGGCTTTTAGCTAAAACTTTTTTTGAACTGTTGTCAACAACCTCCTGTGCTCTAGGACTTGCATCGAATGCAATCTGTGGTCTAGAACTACTAGCCAAAGTAATCTGTGGGCTTCTGCCCAGAACATTCTGTGGTCTAGGGCTTCTGCCCAAAACATTCTGTGGTCTATGACTTCTGCCCAAAACGTTCTGTGGTCTGTGACTTCTGCCCAAAACATTCTGTGTCTTAGGGCTACTGCTTAAAACATTCTGTGGCTTAGGGCTTCTGCTTAAAACATTCTCTGGTCTACCCAAAATATTCTCGGGTCTAGGGCTTGTGGCCAAAACATTCTGGGGCCTGGGGCTTCTGATTAACACACTCTCAGGTCTAGGGCTTTTGCCCACAGCACTCTGTGTTCTAGGGCTTCTACTCAAAACATTAGGTGGTCTTGGACTGCCTGTTAAAATATTATGCGGTGGAGATCTGTTGGTAAAGAAACTGTGTGATCTAGAATTATGGGTAGCTTGGAGTTTGGGGCTACTGGGCAAGACTTCCTGAAGTATATAATTAACTATCAAAGGTTCTTTAGTTTTAAACACATCATGTGCTTTAGTTTTATCATAGTGGGCATTCTCTGCTAGTTGTCCAGATACTGATTTAGAAAGTTCCTGAGAGTGCCTCTCCAACTGAAAGACGTGTCCCTCTTCAGGCCTAGGAGTCAAGGTGAAAGTGTGATCAGGCTTTGAGCTGAAATCATCTGTCATATCAGTTCTCCTGGACAGAGCAGCCAGGGGTCCAGAGCTGACACTTGGGACACCGTGTGACAGGGAGCTACATGTGTGAGCAGGTTTTGGTCTCATCCCACTGGCTGAAGCTTGCACTGGCATAACATCACTGGGAAGAATGTCCACGATATTGGAGCTTGGACGATTCCGTGGCTGAGAACCCTCAATTACAGCGTCACGTGGGCCAGTACCCAGATGTGAGCTTGAAGTGAATGTCTTTTTTGGTGTTCTGTAACTGCCATTAAGAAATTTATGATGTCCTGGCACAGAGCATACGGCGTCTTGTGCTCCGTTTCCAGTACTACCATCATCCAGTGGCTTTGGCATACTAATGTAAGCATCCTGTGGTTGTGAGCTCTTCGGCTGACCACCATGAGATCTTGGCAATTTTAATGCATCCTGAAGACCCGGTGTGGTAACATCCCCATCCAGTGGTCTCGGGACAGCAACAGCAGGGTCCAGAGGTCCTGACATTGTAATGAATGCCTCCTGGGGGTTTAAGCTCTTGACCGGACCACCCCACTGCCTCGAAAGAGTGAGAACATTCCGCAAGCTATTGTTAGCAAGTGAGTCAAATGATCTAGGACTACTGATAGGAGAGTACTGTTGCACAAAGCTTTGAGACGAAACTCCCAGTGGCTTTGAAGCCCTAGGTGAGGTGTCTCGAGATGAATGTCTGCTGATAAAAGCGGCGTAGACTGAGCCAGGAGTTTGAGTTTTAAAACCTTGTGGTTCATGGCTGGATTGTGATTTTCTGGAGAGAATAATTTTATCTTTAGAGTCTGACACTCGGGCACCTTGCGCTGTTTGACTGCTCACAAGAATCTCATTTTTCTTGGGCAAAGAAATGTGTGAATCCTGCATTGCTTGAGAGGAAATAGATTGGGGTCTTGTACTCAATATGACCTCACTCAGTTGTTTTTTAGTAGCAGCTTTATATGCACTCAAAGTGTCTTTGTCTGCTAAGATTTTGGGTGAACTACCTTGTTTTTTAAGTGGTTTATGCACACCATTTGATGGTGAACTGACAACTTTCTCAGACAAACTGTCATTTTTGGCGTCACATGGAACATCTTCAGTTCTGGATATACTGCCATGGGCAAGAATTTTCTGTGACCCACATTTATTTTTCTCTGTTTCAACTCTGATGGGCAGAACCTCTTTAGTTCTGGAGATACTGCCAGGGACAGTCAACACGTCAATGGCATGGTTGGTTAAGCTCGCCGCTGCTACAGGGCTTTTAGAAAGAAGAGCCTTTGGTCTAGAGCTACTGGGCAGAATTTCTTTAGACCTGAATCTCAAACCAAGAGTGCCCTGTAATCCTGAGACAGTGCCGTGATCTTCCTGTGGTGTTGAGCTTAACACAAGAGTGTTGTGGGAATTGGTGACGACCTCCTTTGCTCCAAGTTCCCTAGCACCAACATTGTGACGTTTCTGGTTACATGCCTGCGTGTCCCGAGGTGGTGATGATACTTTCTGGTCATTTCGTAAGCTTGAGCCATTGGTCAAGACATCGTATGTTCTATCGGCGATACTATCCATTTGATTCGAGTCTTCAAGAAGACCATCCCCAGTTAGAGACCCACCAGGAGGTAGTACCGGCGATGCCGGGCTATGGCGAAAGGAGTCCTGCGGTTCACTGCCCTTAGCTGGCTCATCCTGCTGCCTGTCAAAGTCTCTCTTTTATCACTTGTCTTACCATGGCTACCACTAAGTGCGTACCGTGAGAGAGGATGATCTTGACAGCCAAGAAGGGGGCATCGGACTGACTATGGCTACGGGGAGATCTTGATGGTTTCAGGCCAGTGTGAATAACATTGTAAGACGTGGACCTGTTAATCAGCTTCCGAACGAGGGGCGCTAAAAGTGGCGTTCAGGGGTAGAGATGGCGGTGTCTTTAGATTCTGTGGTGCTGTTGACCGTGTTCTGCGATTCAGAGTTATTTTTCGGACCATCCTGTGCACAGAGACTTTGGATCCAGACTGATTGATTAACTTTATTGATGAGGTCGCAATGTCGGAGCCACTGACTCTGGCCTAGGTGTGCTGGTAGCTCCCTTATCTGTGAAGATTCACGCTGGAATTACCTGCGCTTTGACTTTGTCAGTTTTGGTTTTCTCGACTTCCTTTGATCTGTTGTCCTTGATAAGTGCAGCTGGTGGAATTAACCGACTGGTACCGCTGGAGTCGGCACATTAGTGTCCACTAGTTTATTTGGTCTGTCACACTTTGTAACCCCTGTCTGCTGCCTGAGATCTTTATTCAACATTTTCTCAACCTTTGTCAAGCATAGCTTAGACATTTTGAGCTCATGAAGAGTACTATCAAAGTCCAGACTAGAAGACTTAACATTTTCTGATTCTCCTGTGTTCTTCACATTCTTGTTCATTTTATCATTGTCTGTCACATTGGTTTTGGTCTCACCACTTGTTTCCAACTTTTCTTCTCGGCCCTCCATCCCTTATAAAAACTCTGAGGTGTCATTCAGCCTGGAGCTTTCTGGTGATTTACTGGTTTTCTCTGGTACTGTGGCACAACCTGACCGGAAGTGATTTAATGTCTTTGATCTTTGCCTGCCCGACTCCACGTTTTTCAGCATGTTAGATTCCTTCTTTCTCAAGCTGTCCTTATCCCTTTTCCTGTAGGTGACATGAGTAATTTTTTCTGCCTCCAGAGATACATAGTCACTAGAGGCGTCATCTGAAAGCTCAATCTTCAACTTCGGCCTGCTTGGCAAAATGCCTGTCCATCCTGGTGGACATCAGAGCATTGTCGTCAGGTCCATTCAGGTAGGAATCAAATCCTTCACTGGCAGAGCCGCTGCAAGAAGACTTTCATCCAACAGACAGCCAGCAGAGTCTTCGCTGTAGGCATCTTTTGACGTGTACTCAAAGCTGTCAGTTTCCTGGTCCTCCTCATCTAACAGCTCCAGCACTGTTGAGAAGGTCATCACGCTCCTGTATCCGCGACCTGCCTTCTGGTAAAGGCTGGTACTTTTGTCTGATGTACCTGTTTGACAACAGACCCAGATTCATATTATGGTCATCCTCTTTTACATGACTCAAGCACGCTGGCCTGAGATCTGTCAAGTGAATTCTCCTGCTGGACCGGTCAGCAAAATAGCCATTTCCCTGAGCCAGCAACATATGCACCAAAAAGTCCCCTGTATATAGCTGAGAGGTCAAGGACTTAATTCTCAACTGGTTATCACTCTGTCACCTTCATGCTCTACAGCTTTCGTCCCTTCCCCAACCTGCAGCAACACTTTAATATTTAAATCCCAAGGCCCTAAAGACTGACTTCTTTCCAGCTCTTCAACTGGCTGAATGATCAATCCATCCCCCTTGATGTTCTGGTTTGTACTCACTACCTTGATCCCCTCCATTTTCTTCAGTGCAGCCTTGCTCTGTCCATATCCTTACTGGGCCAGGATTTCCAGTGATTTACTTCCGGGTTTATTTATTTCTGACCATTCTGGTATCTCTAGCTTTACCAGAATATTTAGCGAAAACTAAATGTATTTTTCCATCCTCCTGATCACTGCCTTCGTCTGCGGAGCTGTTTCGGCATGGGATTTGCCTTGATGCACCGCTGCGCAGCCCTCGGCAGCTCCTCCAACACCAAAGAACTGATTTCTCATCCACAATGTCACCACGAAGTCCTTTCCCACTGACAGTGGAGAGAGAGTTTGCAGTGGACTCATAACTGTCTGTGAGGCTGGACTGAGGGCAGATTTGTGCCATCACTGTCACTGACATTATCCAGAAATTGAATTTCAAAGCCTTCCATGCTCTGCTTTTTCCTGGGAGGAGAAAAGGTCATCCACAATGGCCGAGACCAGATTTCATCCGTTCGCTGTGATCCGTGGGGTAAGTGGGCTGCTTAGAATCAAAAGAGTAATTCATACTGTCCAAATCAGAAACATCATCATCCAATGAATGCTTGGACAAGTGAGATGAGACGTACCTTTCACCATCACTGCTGACCAAGTCATCAGGCCGCTGTTTATTTCTGCGATCATCAAAAAGGTTGTAAGGACAGTAATCTTCCTCACCTAAATGACCACCAGGGCTGTGACTATGACCGCAAGAGAAAATGGAACAAGCTTTAGGAGAAGAGTAGCTCAATTCACTAACATTCTCTGCACTATCGACCGGGTGGATTCTCAAATAAAATTTGTGACTGCCAGGGCTTTAAAGTTTTTTGCAAGAGGGCCCCTAGGTGAAAAGGGGCCAGACTTGGTGACCACCCCTGCCCCTGTGAACCGTCCAGCACGCTGAGTGACTTTAAAATGTCTGCACTTTTGGTGTAAGAGGCATGGAGCTTGTTTCTGAGTGACTGCACAAGTCTACTTGCACTTCCTTCTTTTCTGAACATTTTGTTCTCTGGGACTAAGTTTGACACCACTAGATCACCATTCATCTGACTGCTGGAATGTCTACAATGAAACGGTGTATGTCTGTCAGTGAGGCCGATTTTACCACATTGCAAAGATTTCAGCTGGTGCTGAATAGGGCTCGGCTCAGAGAGAGACTGGTACTTATCAAAATGACCCATGCTCTGACTTCCTGTGTTCATACTCTTCCAAAATTCGCCTTGCCTCTGCACTAATGTTGTTGCTCCAAAAACAAGATGGGTCATGCAACTGTAGGTCAGAGTAATCTGACCCCACCGGTGAAGTAGGCAGACAGTGACGGACATTACCCAAATAAACCTGAGAGGAAGACCTTGGCATGAATGGGGGCGACAACAAGTTATGCTCAGACTTGACTTTTCGAAAGCCGACACTGGCTGGTCGGAATCTGCTGCGAATCCTGAAGGACGGAACTGAGTTGCAGGTCAGGGTGTCAGAGCCATCGCTGAGCAAAGGGTTTGGCCGATTGCTGTTCTGTGACCTGTTGTCAGAATAGGTCATGGTGCTGATGTCAGGCAAAGATAAAGAACGGTCATTAAATGTAAGGTAGTGATGCCTTGTAAAGAAGCCTCCTATGGCAATATCGTGGTCACTATAGCTGGTGGCAGCAGGTAACAGTCTATCAGAAAGTGCTCTGTCCTGTTGTTCAAGAAAGTATCTAGCAGGCTCCAAGTTTAGAGCCGTGTCAATGTCCCCCACATCTGTGTGGACGCTGCACTCAATCAGGCTGTCATGACCTACATTACTCAATACACCACAGCTGGCAAATGGCAACTGACCATGTGTGCTGAGGCAGTCTGGGCTGGAGGGCACAGTTTCCATCTCTTGGGACAGCAATTCATGATGTTCCAGTCTCACACTAAGCAAGCCTCTCTCACCACCAAAGCATGAAATTTCTACAGCTGTTTCCAGTCCAACATCAGACCAGTTCCTTTCTCCCCACTTGAAATCATCTTCTTCTAAACTTTTAATAGCAAACTGAATATCAGCCCCAGGGCTCTGGTCTGGAGCATAATGGTCCATGAAGCCTTCTGGGCTTAACCCCGATGTCAACATTTCTGAAGGGTGACCAACCGATTCATCGCTTGGACTAATGTAACAGCCCTTTGAGGCAGGGGCGGCATCATATGTGATCAGCGAGTCATGAATGTTCCAGGAAGAACAGCTGCTGTCCCTCAACCTGTACTTTGCAGGCAAGTGACTCTGACTCTGGTGAGGAGTAGACGTCACACGGTGAACAGACTTAACATCTCGGTGCGGCGCTGTGGTCTGAGAGACATCATTCAAAAGGCTGGCAGCACGGTGTCTCCTCCAGATAAAATCGCTTACAAATGGACCTCCCATTGTGTCCACATCACAGGTATCTGTGAAATAAGGCAGCGCTAACGTTAAGCCAGTGCAAGATGATACCTGTGTTGAGGAGTTTATTCCTGCATGTCCTGGCATAATGTGGCCTTCATGTTGCTCATGCTCAAGTAATTTGCTTATTTCATTCATTTCTTCTTCACTTGTGGGCAAGTCTGTGTCATCTATTTCTTCAGATGATTTATATTTACAATGATGTAAATCATCAACAGTCTCATACAGTGTTTCTGCACAATGTTCATTAGTTTCCTTTCTTACCTCACTTGTGTTTAATATTTCTTTAACAGTTTCACAGATTTTCACTTCAGGTGATTTATACATTATCACTTCCTCTTTTTCTTCAATTTTCTCATCTAATTTATCATTGTTTATTTCATCAACTGATTCATTTAATTTATCTCTAGCTATTTCTTTAGTTATTTCAAAAAGTTTTTCTTCAAAAGATCCGTCATGGTATATTTCTTTAACTGCTTCATCTAATTTATAAATAGCCTTTACTTCAGCTATATCGTCTAGTTTGTCAGCATGTATTTCTTCAGCTGCTGCATCTGTTTTGTAACTCATGGTTTCTTCAGATGTTTGTCGGATTTGTCAACACGACTTTCTTCAGCTGCCATCTGTTTTGTCCACGGTTTCTTCAGATGTTTCATCTGATTTGTCATCTTGTATTTCTTCAGCTGCTGCATCTATTATACTACCAGCTATTTCTATGGCTGTTTCATACCTTGAAGACATTTCAGAATCAAACTTCAAACAGTCAAAATCCTCATCACCAATACAGCTATCCACAAGCAGAACAACTTCTTCCATGGACTCCAAACAACTGGCATACTCTACAGAGATCTCTGCAACACCATCTTCCAGTGCCTTCAGTCCATCACAGCCCTAACTCAAGACTACTCATGTGTGATGTATCTTCATCCAACACTTGAACAGCCACTCCAGCAATAGTCAGGTCATCAGACCATGAACATCCCCAGTCCAGGTGATTGCCAGTATCTACACTCACTATTTCTCCCTCAACAGTTATACAGGTTGCAGGTCCAGGATTAATCAAAGGTCTTTCCACATCTCCAGCCAAACTGATTTCCAGCTGACCACCTATACTATCACTTGTTATTGTTTTCTCTTTCATGTTTACACTGAATAACTCATCACAGATATTCAAATCTATTTCATCTCTATTGGGCAAATTTGATTCTACAACTATATTAGAATCAAGTTCATCTCTACTTTGTAACTGTAATTCTCCATCAAGATTCAAATCCAATTCATCTCCAGTCTGCCAAAGTGATTCTTGAATTGAATTTAAATTAACTTCATCTTTAGTTAGCCAAGGTGGTTCTTCAAGTATGACTGAAATCTATTTCATCTTCTTTCGCCCCCCTGGATTCTTCAATTTCATTCAAATCTATTTCATCTTCTATTTGCACATGTGGTTCTTCAAATTCATTCAAATCTATTTTAATACTTCTATTTGCACATGCGGTTCATCAATTTCGAAACAGATCTAATTCATCTTCTATTTGCACATATGGTTCTTCAATTTCATTTCAATCCTTTTATTTTCTAATTTTTTATAGTTCTGTGTTTTATTCAAATCACTTTGTTTTCAGCACATGTGGTTCTTCAATTTCATTTGAATCAATTTCATGTCTAGTTTGTAAGTGTGAGATTTCAAACAAATTCAAATTGATTTCATGTGTATTTCGCAAATATAATTCTTCAAGATTCAAATCTGTATCCTCTCTAGTTTGTAAACATGTTTCTTCTATTATATTAGAATTAACTGCATCTTCATTTTGTAAATGTGATTCTTCAATTAAGTTCAAATATTTTTCATCCCTCGTTTGCAAATGTAATTCTTCAACAAGATTCAATTTGAATTCATCACTAATTTGCAAATGCATTTCTTCAGTTTTATTCAAATCAATTTCATCATCAGTTTGCAGAAGCGATTCTTCCATTAGACTCAAATCTATTTCATTTCTAGTATACAATTGTGATTTTTCGATAAGATTCAAATCAGTTACATCTCTTGTTTGCAAATGTGATTCTTCAATAACATTCAAACCCATTTCACCTCCGATATTCAAATGTGATGACTCCACAATCATGTTTAAACTTATTTCATCTTCATTCTGTACAGGAGATAGTTCTTCTATTATATTTAAATCTTTTTCCCCTCCAGATAACAGTAAGGGTGTCTCTCCATTTACATCTAAATCTACGTCACTGTTAGCCAGGAGTTCTGGTGTAACAACATTGCCTATTAAGTCTAAGTCATCACAAATGACGAGATTCTGTGTTGTTTTGGACCCATCCATATCTACAACATCACTGGCTGATTGACTGGCTGATTGACCGGCTGATTCTTCACTGAAATTCAAACAACACATAAGCTGAAATGTCGATTTTTCATCATCATTACCCTTCACCGTAGCAAACAATGGTTTGGGTATTTCCAATGGAGTCTTCACTTGGTTCATCTCTGTAGTGTTATCCTCACTCACTCTCAAGTCAACATTATTAGCCAGTGGTTGGACTAGGGAATCCTCTGTGGAAGTCAGAAGTGCTTCACAGCAAGGCGGCGTATTGCACCCTCTCAACTCTTCAACTCTGACTGAGTTCATTTACATCATGTCTAGTCCAACCTACTCAGAAAAAGTAGTTCAAAGCTGAGTCAAGTCTATTTAACTTCTAAAGTAGCATCATCTGCCGGGAGGTCAGCACTTTTGAGCCCTTTGTCCAGCTCCAGCGGTCAAAGCCAACTAAGTGTAGGCAATGGGAGCAGATTTTAACACTTTAGCGTAACCGTTGTCACTCAATATATATTAAAGAAACCAGAGAAAGAGTCATTCAGTTCACTATAATTACTAAATGATTTCATTTAGCTCACTGATGTCTGATTCAGGTTTCATTAAGCTCGTCATATACCAGATCCAGTTTCATTTAGCTCATTAATACCAGATCCAGTTTCATTTGGCTCATTAATACCAGATCCAGTTTTTTTTAATTTTAATTTTATTTATTTTATTAATAATCCGTTTCATTTAGTTCATTAATACCATATCCAGTTTCATTTAGCTCATTAATATCATATTCAGTTTCATTTAGCTCATTAATACCAGATCCAGTTTCATTTAGCTCATCAATACCAGATCCAGTTTCATTTAGCTCATAAATACCATATTCAGTTTCATTTAGCTCATTAATACCAGATCCAGTTTCATTCTGCCTGTTGTATATAGAATCAGTTTCATTTAGCTCATTAATACCATATCCAGTTTCATTTAGCTCATCAATACCAGATCCAGTTTGATTCTGCCGATTGTATATAGAACCACTTTCTTTTAGCTCATTAATACCAGATCCAGTTTCATTTTGCTCATTAATACCAGATCCAGTTTCATTTTGCCTGTTGTATATAGAACCAGTTTCATTTAGCTCATTAATACCAGATCCAGTTTCATTTAGTTCATTAATACCATATCCAGTTTCATTTAGCTCATTAATATCATATTCAGTTTCATTTAGCTCATTAATACCAGATCCAGTTTCATTTAGCTCATCAATACCAGATCCAGTTTCATTTAGCTCATCAATACCAGATCCAGTTTCATTCTGCCTGTTGTCATCATAGAATCAGTTTCATTTAGCTCCATTAATACCCATATCCAGTTTCATTTATCTCATCAATACCAGATCCAGTTTGATTCTGCCGATTGTATATAGAACCACTTTCTTTTAGCTCCATTAATCACCAGATCCAGTTTCATTTAGCTCATCAATACCAAATCCAGTTTGATTCTGCCGATTGTATATAGAACCACTTTCATTTAGCTCATTAATACCAGATCCAGTTTCATTTAGCTCATTAATACCAGATCCAGTTTCATTTAGCTCATTAATACCAGATCCAGTTTCATTTTGCCTGTTGTATATAGAACCAGTTTCATTTGCTTCACTGTAAATATAACTAGTTTCACTTACTTCATCATTCACTGATCCTGTTTCCTTTAATCCTGAATATTCATAACCGGTTCTATGTTGTCCATCATCATTCAATGCAATATTACCAGAGCCAGTTTTGTACCAAACATTATCAGCTGAACCAGTTACATTTGATTCATTATAACCAGACCAGATTCCATGAGGTACATTACACCCAGAGCCAGACTCATCCAAGTTACTATTTTCTTCCATCAGACTAGACCACATTTCTGTTTTCTGTGTATTATATGGACTGGCTTCCTCCATCTGGCTGCAGTCTGAGGCCAGGACGAATACATCGTCAGACGAATCTGTTCCTTCATCTGCTGTGCAACTGTAACTTTCATCCTCCAATGCATTAGCCGCCTCATCAAACAGTGAATCATTCTCCTCATCTATAGCAGCAAAGTGTCCGGCGTCCAGTTTATCCCCTTCACACAAGTCGCATGACCCTTGCCCTATCTCAGAGATATTACCGCCTGTGGCCGAGGAGAGGCTCAGAGTAGCCTTGTCCACCTCCAACTGACTCTCAGGGTGACTTAAAAAACTTTCCTCCCAGAAGATAGAGATACTCTCACTGTCCATTAGTTCCAGGTCCAAGTCTATAGACTCAACACTGCCAGTTTGCAGATTATCACAGATCAAATATTCACAGTCTCTGAACACAAGCAAGTCATCTAACACAGTGTGCGATATACTCAATTGGCTGACCGATTCAGGTTCACTGGCTGGAAGTCCTTGTATGCTCTCACCTGGTTCCTGACACTGGTCAATATGACCCAAATCCAAGATTTTGCCATGCAGGCCCCTAGAGTGCCTTAATTTTAAGTGCTCACTGCTGATGCTGCCAAGATTATTTTTAATTAAGCTCTTGTTATCTGTTATTTGGACGCTATCAGTAGTTTTTGTCAAACTACCACCAGCAGACAGGAGGAAAGACAAGCCTATCGAAACATTCCCCTTATGAAAATCAAGCTGGTCTGAGACTTTATTGACCAAACCAGGAACTGGACGGTCATTCATCTGAAACATGGTGGGGTCAGTGTTGTCCTTACTTGTCCTAACCCCGTCAATGCAGCACAAATTGGTCATGAACATTTCTGAACTGACAGCGTCCAGGGCATCACTGGGATGGCCCTGAAGAGTGTCCTGAAAATAGTCAGGGTTGTTGTCATTGTTGTCGTTGAAGTGGTGGAGCTTCTGACCTGCCTGATCGCAGCAGGGAGATATGTCTGAGACAGTGGGCACAATACTGAGGTCTGCCCCTGACCTTTCACTGTCTTCTTGAGCCTCAATGATTCTCTCAGCATCCATGTCATGCAAATGGATTTCAAAAAGACCAATGTTTGGATCTTTCGAATCCCCTTGCCTGGTGTGTGTCAGATCATAGTTCAGCAGCCTAGAGTCAGCGTTGGAGGCCAGAATGACATGGTCACCCTCTCCTGCTTGCTGGTCATTAGTGTCTAAATCTTCTTTAAAAGATAAACTTTTCCTGAGAGGGGCTTTGGTCATCAGCTGGCCGTTATTAGTGTTGCAAACAGTTAATGTAGTGCTTAGGCAGGGTTTCTCCTTCAGGTCTTCTGCTAAACTCTCAGACCATGGGGAATCTTCCTCCGAAACCACCTCATTCCTGTCTTTCTGAAGGTCTAGGGCACTTGTGTGGAGCCCAAGTGAGCTGTGGTTGGAAGCCTGACTGTCAACGGAGGAGCAGGGTTTAGACACTGCAACTAAAGACCAGGACACTTGATCTCTGCTGCCAGCAACATCTTGCAGCGTGCTGATCAGCCTCTGCAAGGAGTTGTCATCAGTTTTATCTCTGTCTGTCTCATCTTCTGACACTGAATGAAAGGAGCAATCATCGGACATGTCCTGCACCCCACGCTGAGCCGAAGGTTTCACTATCTGGTACAATGGGGCGGCCTTCACTTTAATCAAAGTCTTTCTCTTTTTTTTGGCCACCGGGCTGGACTTCTGACCTGCCGCAAAACTGTTGGACATTGATCTACTCTGCCTGGTCGAGGCATTCCTGGGTTTCTTGCGGATACTGATCCCTGTCTCAAATACTTCGTCAGAAGTGTGTGCAAAGATTTCCATGTTGCTCCTCTGAAGGGACAGGCTGTTTCTCCTTCTGGCTCTGACAGAGGACCTGAAGCTCTGCTTACCTCCAGGTGATGTGGAGGTCTTGTCAGAGGTTGCTGATGTCCTATACTGGCAGCTGGAACATCTTTTAAAAGCTGGAGGTTTAGCACAGCTATTGTCTAGTGTGAAAGAGCTGGAGTTGTTGGCCTTAAAGTCTTGAGTTTTTATTTCCCTGTCAGCCAAAGAATCATGTGAACAGGGAGTGCCGCCCCTCTCGCAGGACGGAGTAATCGAAACGGGTAATATTGCATGACCGTGAACTGAGAACAGCAGGTCTTCAAAGTGCTCAAGGTTGTTAAAGAAACACCTGGCAAACTCGAGCTCCGACATCTTTTTACTGTCCCCCAATGATCCACCAGCACCTTGAGCTTGGTGGAAAACTTGGGGAAGCTTGCGCTCTGAATGGAGATTAAATGCAGGAGTATCCACCTGAGATGGAGTCTTGTCCCCCCTGACAGAAGGTCCAGACAGTGATCCACCTAGTCTAGTAGTTGAGTTGATACTGTTGGAGTACTTGGACGAGTTCGTACTTTTCATTGTCGGCTTTAGGAGACGATTGTGACCTGCCGGCGATGGGGGACAGCTTGAGGCTGTAGAATATTCTGAAGAGCTTTCCGAATCAGGTCTGGTGTGTCTGAGGAACACTGAACCAGTGAATTTTGAGGTGCTGCTTGCTGCCTCTGCGGTTTCACTTTCAGACCACATCTGCCCGGTGCCCTTAAAGGCAGAGAGGGGCATAACGACCAAAGTGTTCTGGGTTTGACCTACTGGCAGGCTGTTCAAAAGTTCTGCAACACTCTGCGACTCTGCGCAGTAAGGGGAGCGCACGCCAAAGCCTTCTCGGCTGACAAGTTTGGGCGAGAGTGAATGCATTTCCGATCCACTGTTTCCGGTTCTGCTACTCCCCGGGCTGACTAACCTTACCCTGTCAGGGCTAGCTGCTCCAGAGCTTTGATCTAACAGCGGATCTAGAGAGGTGGAATAACTGGGCACATAACATAAAGCATGCAAACGAAAGCAAATTTTTCATTTAAATAGAGAACAACACTAGGAAGAAAAAGAGCAATAAAATCACAGGATAGTGCTATTTATAAGACGAGACTGAATTATAAATCAACAGACTGCCATAGGCGCACAATGGTAGCAATACTCTAAGCTTTACAAAACTATTCAACTAACATCTGATTCAGCCCTGCTCTTGGGCTGGGCTACGAGCATCTTACACAAACAGAACTACTTCATTTAGTCAACTAACCAAAGCTACCATATTTCCCAATGTATAAGCCACCCCTTTTTTCCAAAATTTTCAAGCCCAAAAAGACAGTGATGATGAATGTATGAGTAATTATTATGAATCTTGAGTTTTGTTTCTTTGTAAATTTTCTTTCTTAATAACTTGTTTCTCTAATAAAATATTTTTTCAAAATTTCACAGTCCAAAAATTGGAGGGGGGGGGGTGCTTATATATGGGGAAAGACGGTAATTGAGGGGGGTGGGGTGGCGGGACAGCGGCGGTAACAGTGGAGTGAAGAGCATTTGGAGTTCACTGTCACATAGATGAAAGATAAAGGCTGACCCTACAGTTTCATTATTCTAATGAGCTAGTAAACATGCAATACCATATTCGGCAAAAGTGCTCTGTCTTTGACAACTACTCACCTAATCTTGTAAACAGTTTTCTGGCAACTTGCAATAAGGCCTGATGAAAATAAAATGCACTTTTTTGTATTATCAACATATAAATTATACCCAAATTATAATAAATTATACCCAAATTATAATGAATTATACCCAAATTATAATAAATTATACCCAAATTATAATAAATTATACCCAAATTATAATAAATTATACCAAAATTTTTTTTTTTATCAATTCTCCAACATAAAAAAAAGATTCATTCAAAAAATGAACTGGCAAAATGTAAAAAAATGTTTTTTATGTAGATACAATAATTTTATATAATTCTCAGTCAATGTAAATTGATGGAGAATACTATGAACTATCAGCATGCACGAGGATACTAAAAAGCTATCTTTAGGCAAAGGCCAGAAAAGATTCACCTGTTTCTGGTCGTGTTACCTCAGTCCACCAAATGACTAAGTATCTAGCACAATGCTTATCCCAAACATTCATCCTGACTTGAACCCTTGAAAGCTTGGGGGAGGGAAGTGGAGGGGGGGCAGTTAAGCACCTTTCCTAACCCACATTCCTGAAGAAGTCTTTAACTTTTCTATCTTAATTAGTGATTTTTGAATTCATTTATTTTTTTTTATAAACATTACACAACTGAAAGGAGGTGCCAATTTTTTGTTCCTTTCATTCATATGGTGACAAAAATATTGTCAGAGACAAATATTACCTGAGTCTGATTTTTTAACTTGCGCTCATTCTGGAAGGCTAGGGTGCTGGTTAGAACAGTGGCTGTGTACTTGAAACACTGAAGTATCGTCTCAATATCTTCTTGATTAAATCTGGAGAAAAAAATCATTCGAATGTAAGCTCACTTCCTCGTATGCACAACCCTAGATCAAAGCCATGCATATTTCTAAAGTAGAAAACAAAGAAATAGCAGTTTTAATTTTTGGAACTGGGAACTAAGGATAATAAAAGTGAAAATAGTAAAGCTCCCTTAGCCCAAATGGGCCATCGAGGCAGATGAAGTGTAGAATTCATCTGCTTCTACAACCCCGGCATATGAAGGGATTGAAGTTGTTAGCACAATGCCCAGCCGCCTTTACTTCCCCAACTTAATTCAGGTAAACCCGTTTAAAGCTGGGTGGGCTTGTGGGATGAATTTGAAAATGAATTTCACCTGGAAAAATTCCTATTGTCCACCCCCCCCCCCACACAAAAGTTAATGAGAAGACTTATAAAATTTTTGTAAAAAAACTAATCAAAGTACTAAGCTGTTATGTTTTAACGAATTGAAACTGATATTGTCTTAATACAAATGCATGTATTTTAAATCGTGTGAGATAACAAAGATAGAAACCATATTTTTTTTTTCAAAGGAAGTTTGAATCTGTAACAGACATGAGTAAAAGATAAAAAAAAAAATGCCCATGTCAGTTAACTGTAAACCTGACGGCCACAAACACTAAGTTTTCTTTTTGAACAAATTTTTTTTGTTTGTAATTATCTTTCCTATTTATACTGTTACAATTATAACTGAAAGGTAAAAAAAAAATTCCATCTCCAGTGGTTCCACAGTCCTTCTTGGCCCAGGAATACGGACAATTGCTGTGTCCGCAAGCCGTGACACTTACTGCTCATGGTTACACTTGTTGACCATGCAGGCCAACGCCAGGAGGTCCTTGCTGTCAGTCACACACACAGGCACGCAGAGCAGCGAGTTAATCTGGCGGCGGATGATTTTCTCCACCTCGTGCCTCCGCTCCTGTTTTAAACAAATAAAAAAAAACCACTCACCTGCCAATAAGTTTGTTAAAGTAAATTTCAATGTCACCTTTACCTACCCCACTCTATGACCAACAATAGAAAAAAAACAAAAAAAAACACAGTGACTTATTTACAAAATTACTAACAGTAGTAAAATGTTATTATTTTGGCTATTACCAACAATATACCACCCAACAAATTTTGTGGGGTTACCAAGTCCAGTCATGTATTTATTGAGGTCTACATATTTATATTTTCTTTTGGTCTAAAGTAACCATTACTGATCAG
>JAGDYQ010000022.1:8399198-8436698 GCA_021962125.1 Bulinus truncatus
ATTTTGTATATAACAGTAACATTTGTTACTATGACATTTATTACACTGTTATTTATAGCATCGACATTTCTTACTATGGCATTCGCTACAATGACATTTCTTACAATGGCATTCGCTACAATGACATTTATTACACTGATGCTTATAACAGTAACATTTGTTACTATGACATATATTACACTTTTATTTATAGCATCGACATTTCTTACAACGGCATTCGCTACCATGACATTTTTTACACTGATGTTTATAACAGTGACATTTGTTACTACGACATTTATTCCACTGATATTTATAACAGTAACATTTGTAACAGTGACATTTATTCCATGAGATGTATCAACAATGTCACGTGCTCTTTTCAACGTCAGCCTTACTGACGCTGTTTGCTTGTTTAATCTTCTTGTCATCCAATCGTCCATTCTCCTGATAGCCAGTGTCCAGCTCCTTGTAGAATGTTCAATAACCTTCTCTCCGGGATTTATTTATCTTATCCTTGTAATCCACTTTTGTAATACCCAGAGACGGTGAGCCAGAACAACACAGAAGACAATGAAGTACAAATATATATAAATATATATATATATATATAGAGAGAGAGAGAGAGAGAGACAGAGAGAGACAGAGACAGAGGGAAGGGGGGGAGAGGGAGATATAGAGAGAGGGGGAAAGAGGGAGGGGTAGAGAATGAGAGAGAGAGAGAAGGAGAAGGGGAGGGAGAGGGGGGATGGAGAGAAGAGGGAGAGAGAGATAGGGAATTAATCGAAGATGGTTTGGTTGGTTATCTTGTCAGTTCGACCTTCTGAGACAAAATCATAATATTCCATATTTCAGCCACTGGTGTAGAGAAAATAATAATATAGTCTTACTCATGACCAGGCCCGTAGCGTGCGGGGGGGCCAGGGCGTCGGGCGTCGAGAGATGTAAACTTATGCCGTACACCTTGTAACAGATTCTCGAATCACGGGCCCCAACCCACTTTGACGTAAAACATTAGGCTGGTGTTTCTGTGTGTATGTATGTATGTGTGTATGTGTGAAATAGATAGATAGAGAGAAAGAGAGAGACGTGTGTGTGTGTGGGTGTGTGTGTGTGTTTGTTTGTGTGTGTGTGTGGGTGTTAAATCAGTCAGAGCTCAATTATCCCAGTGAAGCTGGCGGCAAAAATAACATTATTTCAGTCCAGTCACCCCCTACCCCCTCCTCCCTTAACTCCTCCACCCACCCACCCCAGCCACCCACCCTTGTGACATGCCAGTGGTCAGTGTTGACTTAGTTTTGGATGGAGACTTGATCGTGGCGTGGTAATGTGTATGGTTGGGGTATGGGGGGTGGGGGAAGGGGTCAAGAGTTTAATTCACGTTAGATAAAAAATAAGACTGTAAGGAGAGAAAGAAAACTTCAGATAAAAAATTGTTTTTGACCCAGACTAGAATGGACTTATCGATTTTTTTCCCCAGCCATTTTGTCCAGTTACACTCAGGGCTGGATTAAAGTCAATGTGGGCCCTAAGGCTTGTTAACCAAAAAAAAAACCAAAAAAAAAGGGGGGGGGGCCCAACTTGGCCTGTTTCTAGAAAATGCTAAATCTTGATCACAATGTCTGATATGTTCTTGCATGAAGTGGGCGATGAGACATTGCGGAGAAAACTTTTTAGCCTGAAATACGAGGGTCGAATTTTTTTTCAGGGCTCTAACTCTGATTAGTCTAATGCTTAATCAAGCCCCGGTTACTACAAGTTATTAATATGTACTAGTTCATGCAGGGATGTGGAGAGAAATTCTGGACTCCGAGCACAGAAGACGTCTGCACTGAACGTCATAGTCTGGTTAAAACGACCATCAGACTTATTTTATTTACAGTCCCAAAGAAATATTTATTTATATTTTTTTAATGACCGCCATTAACCCCTGCATACGACAGCAAACGGTTATCGTACGTCTGAAGGTTGTCCGCCCCTGCTCTTACCAATGTGTTTTTAGAAATTCAATTCTTTCTATATGGAATACATCTAGCAGTTTACCTGTCTGTCCCCCGTCTGTTATCTGGTTGATTCCCAGCGGCTATTTACGTAGTGATCGCAAGTGGCCATCGTTCTATTGTATTCACGGTCGGACCGATCACTAACTACTACGTCAACAATCTCGTTGACGGAAGTGTCGTAATGTTTATAAATAGATTTAAATCGCAGGTCACTAGCCTGGAAGGTGTGTCTTTTTTTTTTTCCCCCTTCTGATATCCGTACTTCTGTCCGTGCTGAAAACACCCAGACATGACAAGTGCAAATAACGATGATTCTAATAATACATTGAGAAAGTTATGCAAGGGGCCGAGCCGTACTATGGTTCAAAAGTGGGTGCGAAACACCCGGACGGCAGTCATATCCGGGGCGTCAAATTTTGTTTACATTAGAAGACATGATTTAAAAACCTAAGCTCGACAGTTCTTAATGAAGAATTATTTTGCTCAGTTGAGAGTTAGAATTGTGTTTTTTTTTTCTTATAACCAACCAGTTGACCTCATTTTTTGTCTGCTGTCAAAATGACAGTTCCAGAAATAACCTGGTGCATGCCGGCCAGAAGGTTGTCTCCAATTACTGTCCAGCACGAAGCGTCTGATTGGTGGAAACATATGATACCTAGCCAATGGTGTGGCGTGTCATGGCGGGGATGTGATACAAGTTAATTGGCGAGAAGTGCACCGGGGAACTCGGACGTATTGATGTTGGTGGGGTGGGGGGAGGTAGACTGGTCAGACTGGTGAGTTCCACCGGTATATCTAAGAGAGAGGGCTGGGTTTTGAGTTCCATCTAGGACAGGGGGTGGGCAAACGTTTTGAGTTGCGGGCCACGCTGGGCTCGTTAATTTGACAGGCTGTCCTGGCCAAGGTCAGTGTAATTGATTGTTGACATGAAAGAATGTGAATTAAATGTAAACAAACACGACAGGCTTGTGCTGTGCTTCCCTCTAAAACTTGTGGTGGACCGGATTGAAAAATCTGGCGGGCCGGATAAAAAATCTGGCGGGCTGGATAAAAAATCTGGCGGGCCGGATTTTTTCCGCGGGCTATATTTTTACTTATACTTAAGCAAGTTTGGAGATGAGCTCTTTGGTCACTCGTTGTTGCTTCAATAGTAAATTGAAAGAATTTAATTTACCATGGCCTAATGGACGGTAAAAATGTCGACTGTGGGCGATTCTGTGAGAAAATGCAATCGTACCAAACAAAATGTGGATTAGTGTGTATATTTCAAACAATAATTTTCATGTCACGGGCGGGGGGGGGGGGGATACTGATTTTTTGTTAAGGGTTCTGTGGGGTTCAGCACAAACATTTTTTGTTTGTTTTCGGAAACACTATTATACACCATCACACCATACACCATTACTGACTGCTGTTGCACAGGACCGTCTTAGTGCATGCAGCGGCGCCGAGAGTCAACACGGGCCCCAGGGCAGGAAATCATTGCAGGCCCCTTAATGAACAATAAGTCGTGAAAAAATTGACAGATGCGGGCCCCCTGGCAATGACCCCCCCTGCCCCCTCTCTCGGCGTGCCTGAGTGCATGAGGCCTGATGGGTATTTATCCGGTGGTAATGGGGGGGGGTGAAGGGGGCACAAGTAAAGGGGTCCTTTGATAATTGACAATTTTACAGCCTTTCTTTTAAATGATTCTCGCTTGGAAGGGGTGGGGGGGCGGAGTCACACCTGTAAGCTCGGGCGCCCAGAATGCTTTAAAAACAAACAAACAAACAAACAAACAAAAATAAAAAACTGCCCATCGATTTATGTATATAAGGACAATAGACCAGGCAGGACACAGACAACCGCACACTAGCTTGGGTGCGAACCTGCACCCTGCATCACGTATGACGAAATCACAATCTTATTGTCATCCAACAAGCACTTATAAAATAATTACTGTACATACTTTAACTGCATGTGCACAAAAATAAAAAAAATAAAAAAAAAAAACATTACTTATCCACCCATTCAAAACATAAAAGTAGGTAAATAAAGATTTAACTCCAAACCAACCCTGTCTTGGTCATTCTCCCCCCACCTCCCTCCCTGCTTCCGTTTCAACTCAAGCCCCACCACTAAGCCTTTTTTATTTTTTTATTTTTTAACTTTCCAGGTTCTTAAAACGTTTTCCTTGTTAAGGGGGGGGGAGATTAATCTGGCTTTCATGGAACTTAAAGATGGCCGCCAATAGTCTACTTAAAATTCTTTTCTCGTAGTATCCCGGAAAGGGATAGAAAATATTTTTCAAGAGTAGAAACCAGATCTTTTGA
The DNA here is from genome assembly GCA_021962125.1 of Bulinus truncatus. Taxonomy (NCBI): domain Eukaryota; kingdom Metazoa; phylum Mollusca; class Gastropoda; family Planorbidae; genus Bulinus; species Bulinus truncatus. The sequence goes on from JAGDYQ010000022.1 coordinate 8,403,493, forward strand.
AAACTCTAAAGTTATTAGGTTGATTCAGCTGCTGGATCTTGTTTTGTATTTTTGTTTCCATGATAAAACAATACAACTTATTCAAACAATACATGTTTCATACAACTTATTCAAACAATACATGTTTCATACAACTTATTCAAACAATACATGTTCCATACAACTTATTCAAACAATACATGTTCCATACAACTTATTCAAACAATACATGTTCCATACAACTTATTCAAACAATACATGTTCCATACAACTTATTCAAACAATACATGTTTCATACAACTTATTCAAACAATACATGTTTCATACAACTTATTCAAACAATACATGTTTCATACAACTTATTCAGACAATACATGTTTCATACAACTTATTCAGACAATTAACAAGAAATTATTTATTTCTGTCCAGTTGTATAGGTTATGTCTTGGGCTTAAAAAAAATCTTTATTTCTTTATGTGCTTTATTGTGTACACGTGATAACCAGTTTGTTTACATTGAAGTTGGATCCTACGAACATATATACACAGTGGTACATTGGTTAACGCCGCACTTGGTTAACGCCGCACATGGTTAACGCCGCAATTGGTTCACGCCGCACTTGGTTAACGCCGCACTTGGTTAACCCCGCACATGGTTAACGCCGCAATTGGTTAACGCCGCACATGGTTAACGCCGCACTTGGTTAACGCCGCACTTGGTTAACGCCGCACATGGTTAACGCCGCAATTGGTTCACGCCGCACTTGGTTAACCCCGCACTTGGTTCACGACACACTTGGTTCACGAAGAGTTTCAGTAAGCAAAACAATGCACTGGATAACGGACATAGGATTTGGTTACGGACGCATCCAACGATTGGTAATATTGAAGCAGTCACATTTGTGGTCAATCGCAGGTTGGATAACCAAGGGTATCGATTCGCAACGGATAACTGTCACTAATAAAGCTACAGCAGTACATGTAGCGTAGAATCAGCTAATCGCACGCAAGTCAACCGTGTCCAACAATACTTCTTCCTGGGCCAACGTTCATTGGTTCATGTTCAATCAACCGTCAAATAATTGTGTTGTATGCGTGTGTGTGTGTATGTGTGTGTGTGTTCTATTTTACGTCATGAAATACTATATCTCTTTTAAAAAAAAGACATATTCTATGATCCATTGTTCTAATATGTTAATTAGCTGCATGGCATATCTCCTGTGTGTGTGTGTGCGTGTATGTGTGTGTGTATGCGCAATTTTAATGGCGGGTATTTCCCAGTCATTAAAATGCAATAATTCGCCCCTGTCCTGGAACCACAGTATAACGATATAGACTTAAGTAAACATTATGACTCAATCAGCGCGGTGAGGTATTTTCATTGGTATCTAGTACTATTGACTTAAAAGGCCTTTTATTATTCTGAGCGGACGTAAGATAATCTGAGCAGACGCAAGACACTCTGAGCAGACGCAAGACACTCTGAGCAGGCGTAAAATACTCTGAGCAGACGTAAGATATCCTGAGCAGACGTAAGATATTCTGAGCAGACGTAAGATACTCTGAGCAGATGCAAGATTCCAATGACTCGGCCCTTTGTTTTATAAACATGACGCTTTTTTCTTTTCCTTTCAAATAAATTGTAGGGGGGTCCCTTAAAAAGTACACTCTGAGCAGACGCAAGACACTCTGAGCAGACGTAAAATACTCTGAGCAGGCGTAAGATACCCTGAGCAGACGTAAGATACTCTGAGCAGCCGAGCAGACGTAAGATACCCTGAGCAGACGTAAGATACTCTGAGCAGACGTAAGATATCCTGAGCAGACGTAAGATATTCTGAGCAGACATAAAATACTCTGAGCAGATGCTAGATTCCAATGACTCGGCCCTTTGTTTTATAAACATGACGCTTTTTTCTTTTCCTTTCAAATAAATTGTAGGGGGTCCCTTAAAAAGTACGGGGCCTTAAGGTAGGTGCCCACTGTACATAATAAATGATTCAAGACTTTGCAAGCCGAGAACCGCTATTGGCTCGTTTAACTGTTATATTTATGACGAAATACTATTTGAATTTTTCAAGCTTAAAAAGGACGCCGCTACCCATTCAATTATCGATAATTACTATCTTGCTATATGTAACGTTAAAAATTACAACGTTAAAAAAATACTGCCCTGAACATTTAAATGAAACAAATAAACCAGGTCTACATATACGTCAATATATCGCAGGCTTATTGGACTCGATTACTCCGAAAATCCATTAAGTAAATAATCGAAGTAAACGGCTGATTACATCGAACCGGCTTAGAAACATAAGGCCGAGAATGGAAAAGGGAAGGGGAGGGGGGGCGAGATCGATATCAAACATAGTCGCTTTTGTCACAGGATTTTGAGCAAGCCTGTCTTATTGCTATCCCCTCCCTGCTCTCCAACGCTAGAACCCCACACCCCCCCTCTCCCCTTACCACACTGATTCCTTTCTTGTTTAGCGTCATCGCCTCCCCCCTTCCCTTTCCCGCCTAGTAACGGCCATCTCGTCTGCCCCTTCCCTCGCCGACCTCATTCCTTCACGGATAATTAATAACGAAAAGTATCGATTACTTAATACTGTGGAGTCTACATGAACACCGTTGGGGTGGTGTGTATCGGACATGATAAATGTGCAACGAATTCACCCATGTAAAAAAAAAAATGTTTCGCTCAAGTAGATAGAAACAAATATTCTAACGGTGTGTTGTTAATTTAATTGGCAATAAAAAATTATTATCAGGAACGACAATTTTCAACAGGCCAGATGAAGTGGTAGAACTCTTCTGTTTTCGGTAACCGCGACATATAAAGAGATTGCGTGGTTAGGACAGCGCCCAGGAACCTTAACTTCCCCTAACTTAAAGTCAGATGACCCATTTTAAGTTTGGTGGACTTGAGGCACCTTTAACCAACTTTTGCCTGGACCTGGAAATACTTTCTTCGTTCTCAATGAAGACCGAACATGGGCCAGTTGAGCGCACTACACACCGCTCGGTCACCGTCCTCCTCACCCCTGCCTGTGTAAATCAATCTGTTGTATACATTTAGATGACAGCTGGGGGCCAGACCAACAATCAACGGATACGGTAGTGAGTGTGCGTGTGTGTGTATTAGTGTGTGTATGTGTGTGCGAGAGAGAGAGAGAGGATAGGTGATGTCTCTGAAAGAGATCAAAAAGTGCACAGAAGTACATGAAATTCTCTGAACGATCAAAAGGGGTCCCGTGCAAAATACGTAGGAGGCAAATTAAGTGTCGCTCGGGACGCCCTCATTCCAGTTACACCCCTGACTCAATCATCGAATACACAGTCACAGATAAAATTAGTCCGCCATTTTCAATGATTGCAACTTGATAGAAGTTGAGCCATAATTTATGAGCTCCAATTATTTAAGTAACAATAGCACGGTACAAAAATGCGGCAACATCACAGGACAACAATGAGGCAACATCACAGGACAACAATGAGACAACATCCCAGGACAACAATGAGGCAACATCACAGGACAACAATGAGGTAATTGCGTAGTCACAAAATTAGGAAACAGCACGGTCCAACAATGAAGTATAAGCCAAGTCCAACAATGAGGCAATAACTCAAAAAAGCTTTTTTTTAAATTCATTTTGTATTTTCGTATACCTGATTGATATTCACATCACTCTATTCCGGTTCACGTCTGAAATTTCAGAACCAATCTATCGATCGAAATAGGAAATAGCTCAAGCTGTGTACGCAATTTATTATTTTTTTTTTTTTGGTTTATGACGACGTGCTTGGGGTTTGATATCGAGACATTCACCATCCAGCTGAGATAGAAATCTCTTTGAGTTCGGTCCAAGTGTGGTAAACAATCTCACTCTATAGCGTCATTAAAATCCACGCATGGATCAATTCAAACTACCCGTCTTGGTTATTCATATAAAGCCTTCCTCGTTGTTAAAATAAAATGCAAGTTTGTGGTCCCCCTTCTATCAATGGGGGGGGGGCCTCTAGGCCCGCGGTTCTCAACCGATGGTACGCGTACCCTTAATGGTGCGGGACATGTTTACGCAGGGTTACGCAGCGACACATATTTTTCATTCAATACAACCAAGAATTTGAAGACCTTGTGACGGAGGGATGCCGTCGGAAATACTTTCGCATTCTTTGGAGTACAGTCGCAAAAAAAAAAGGTTGAAAATCGCGGCTCTAGGCATTTGCAAGTTTGCCTAACTATAAGAAATTGCAAGTTTGCCTAAATATAAGAAATTGCAAGTTTGACTAACTATAAAAAAATGCAAGTTTTCCTAGCTACAAGAAATTGCAAGTTTGCCTAGCTACAAAAAATTGTAAGTTTTCCTAAATATAGGAGATATGCAAGTTTGCCTAACTATAAGAAATTGCAAGTTTGCCTAGCTACAAGAAATTGTAAGTTTTCCTAAATATAAGAAATATGCAAGTTTGCCTAACTATAAGAAAATTGCAAGTTTGCCTAACTATAAGACACATATCTGGGCGTATGTAATTGTAACATAAATATTAAGCTCAGGAGATTTACATTTCTAAGCCTTAGTTCATTTTGTGTGCGATTGTGTGCTTGGTAGTGTATTCCTTCTCATTCGTCTCATATTTCTGTTTTTGAATTTATAAACAAGCATTAGGCAGACACAACTTTACAGTTGTTTACATGGGGAGATCGAGGAGAGATACTTGAGTTTATATAGTTTGGTACAGTTTATATGTAGGAGATCAAAACATGGACATATCATTTTCTTCTTTGGCTCAGAGATAATGAAATAAGTTTCTATACCGCACAATATATATATTTTTTTTGCTTTATTTTTTTATGACTTGTTTAGCGAATAAAAGTTTGTATACAACATTTTTTCTAATCTAATTCTTTATTTTTCTTTTTTATTGTTAATATCGTGGTTCCCAGGGCCGTTTTAAGGTCATCGTAGGCCCAGGCACTTTCAAAGTCGTAGGCCCTCCCTATCTTCATTTTTAATATTTTTCAAGAATGCACCCGCACTTCTTTGCGATTTGAAATCTAAATAAACTTTGAGGACGTCATATGTGACATTGCTAAGACAAAGAGCCGAAAGTTAACATATTGTAATTTACAGATCTACAGCACTGCAGCTTGACTTGCTCACCTCGCACCGTTATATACAGTTACTTTAATACCAACATTATTAAATTTTATTGACATTCTGAACTTGTTTTCACTTTATGTTCCGGCTTTCGTATGCCCTTGAAAAGTCCGTAGGCCCTAGGGACAGTGCCTACTGTGCCTAGTGGATAAAGCGGCCCTGGTGGTTACCTCCAGCTAGAATGTTTGGTGTTCTTAAAATTTTAAGGGCCCTATGCTCAAATATAATCGGGTGCCCTAGAAAAAAAAAGAGGCATGCGAATAGTCGTTGAGTCATTTCATCCATACTAGCAAGGGCTCAGATATACATTGCCTTTTACGGTCTGCCGGAAAGTTACATTTTTACCCAAAACATTTCTTTTGAAGCTAGTGAACGTTTTTTTGAGTAGCAAGATGTTGAGAGCTGTTTACTTTTACGGAAAATATTTACATTTACAGAAAATGTTTAGTTTTACAGAAAATGTTTAATTTCACATAAAATGTTTACTTTCACATAAAATGTTTACTTTCACATAAAATGATAATTTTTAGATAGCGGCAGATCAAACCCGCGATACGTTGAAATAAAGAATCCACAGTGGGAAACATAAGGTAGTAGCCCATTCTACCATCCATAACAGCTCGATATAGCAGGCAACTTAAAGCAGTGATATCTAGCAGGCAACTTAAAGCAGTGATATCTAGCAGGCAACTTAAAGCAGTGATATCTAGCAGGCAACTTAAAGCAGTGATATCTAGCAGGCAACTTAAAGCAGTGATATCTAGCAGGCAACTTAAAGCAGTGATATCTAGCAGGCAACTTAAAGCAGTGATATCTAGCAGGCAACTTAAAAGCAGTGATATCTAGCAGGCAACTTAAAGCAGTGATATCTAGCAGGCGACTTAAAGCAATGATATCTAGCAGGCGACTTAAAGAAATGATATCTAGCAGGCAAATTAAAGCATTCTTAAAAATTTTTGAAAACGTGGAACATTATATTTTGAATTCCTTGTTTGTATCTGCGGAACACTCACAATACATCAACTTTAAATCAAGGAGCTGCGAGCCTTCCAGAAATCTAAAGAATCGCTGCCTTAGAAATGACTATGTTCATGAATATAACGTAGTTTTCTTTTGTTGTATAGGAAGGGTGCACAACTCGTGCTATCCCTAAAGAAAAATTCAAAATGTTAAATTTAAGATTCACTACATACATTCATTTAAATAATGTATCAGGCAAAATAGTTCCACTGGCTTTTTTTTTTATAATAGCCTGCAGTCATAAAACATATTTATAGCCAGTAAATCTTCTTTTTTTTTAAAAAAAAAGGTACATTTTAACACAGACCTATATAACGCTACGCTCTCTTAATAAAACTATTTCAAAATCCTAAAGAGGATCATACCTGCATTGAAAAAAATCTACAACGTTATCAATAGTCTGTAGGGGAATGAATGGCCGTGTGAAGGTTGGGGGAGTTGTGCTGTATCTACACCGGTCTTCAGAAGTGTAGAATCCAATAAATCGTTTAAAGAAAAAAAGAACAACAACAACAACTCAATAGCCAGGTGTTTTGACACAGAACAAGACATTCGATCTAAACAAATTGACAAGCATTTGGTCGAGTGTTGAATACACTCGATATAAGAAGTGTGAGAAAATTTCTCCCGTGTAAGATATATGTTTATGATCTGTGCGAATTTAATACCATACCCCCCCCCCGCCCCCGTTACTCTTTTTGGTGGGCGTGTTTCCTGTTGAGATACTGTTTCAAGGTTCAGACCAGGTTATAGTAATGGATATGTTTAGATCAGGGGGTGGGCAAACTTTTTGTAATCTTGGGTCACAGCGTGACGTAAACCCAAATAATACGACTAATATAAGCCATCAAAACGTCTCTATAAGAATAGCATTCATACACACACTAAAACACCAATGACAATTGTGTTTATCATCACATCAGAACATGGTATCGACTTCAAAGTTCTTTAGTGCACAACAATAGACTATCTAAATAAAAAAAAGGGGGGGTCGACTCATACACTGCAATACTCGTAATCGTGGACTCGATTACTTTAAATGTAGTCGAGCACAGGCCATTTCCCACATTTCTTTTCGTTTGGTCAACGGTTTAAATTTTTAAAAGATGGCTGATCGATAGCGTCATCTCTTTCTTTTCTTCTCATGTTATTTTTAGCCACTAGCCTGGGTGGACAGCAGAATGGGTTTATTGATACAGAAATCTGGGTTTATCAGAAGGGGGGAGGGGCATAATTTCATCACTGGGAGAGATAATTATTATAACAATGAAGTGGAAATACATTTTATTAAAAAAAAAGACCAAAAAAAAGCCTTAATTAGTTAAAAATAAAACGTTTAGAATTTACATTTTTATTGGGAAATTAATACAATTATTCTACACATGGTTCATCGAATCAAGCAGGTTTTGAGCCATTTGTATGTTGTGAACTTCAGTAATATAGATTTTTTTAAATAGATTTTTCTATATAGATTTTTCTATATAGATTTTTCTATATAGATTTTTCTATATAGATTTTTCTATATAGATTTTTCTATATTGCTGAACATTTAACATGGAAGACGTACATAGGGTTACCCATGACGGAAGATCATAGAATCAAGCCCAACTAGATCATAGAATCAAGTCCAATTAGATCATAGAATCAAGCCAACTAGATCATAGAATAAAGCCCAATTAGATCATAGAATCAAGCCCAATTAGATCATAGAATCAAGCCCAACTAGATCATAGAATCAAGCCCAATTAGATCATAGAATCAAGCCAACTAGATCACAGAATCAAGCCCAATTAGATCATAGAATCAAGCCCAATTAAATCATAGAATCAAGCCCAACTAGATCATAGAATCTAGCCCAATTAGATCATAGAATCAAGCCCAATTAGATCATAGAATCAAGCCCAACTAGATCATAGAATCAAGCCCAACAAGGTCATAGAATCAAGCCCAACTAGATCATAGAATCAAGCCCAACTAGATCATAGAATCAAGCCCAACTAGATCATAGAATCAAGCCCAACTAGATCATAGAATCAAGCCCAACTAGATCATAGAATCAAGCCCAACTAGATCATAGAATCAAGCCCAACTAGATCATAGAATCAAGCCCACCTAGCGACAAGTACTGAACGCTAAAATAAGTCTGCAGGCTTTGGCTTTGAACAAAAAACCGGCCCTAATTTAAGGGATTCGCCGTGATTTTTTCAGCACTTAACCGAGTCATAGAAGGAAACGGCAAGAAATCCAAATTTCTCTTTGCATCTTCTGGAATACAGGTACAGGCCCAGTGCCGTAACCACGGCTTATGGCGCCCGGGGAGGAATAAGCTAATGTTACCCCAGTCTCTATGTGCAATAAAATACCGAATTGGTCCAAATGACGCCCATTATTGGAGATAAAGCATGAGCCACAAGTGGCGGACCGCTTCCTTTGCCCCCCCCCCCTTTCCCAGTTACTTTCGTCACAGCATAGGGTCAATTACGTAAAAATAAAAAAAAAGAGGGACACAATTCAAATCGCTGTCGACATGTTGTGAACAATTAGACCCTTTTAATCGATTACAAGTCCAAGGCCCGCAGTGACCTTACGCCGGCCCTGATTAAAACGGTGGTCGAGCGTAGAACTTTGTGTTTTTTTTTTTCAATAACGGTGCAAGTTTCATCCGACACATTGCCGAAAATTTTATAAAAAAAAAATACCAATGAAAAAACAAAACAAAACAATACCAAGTGAAACCCGTAGATCAAATCTTCATTTCAGACCAAGTCAAGTTCAACCAACAGGCCCAAAGGTCGTACTTCAACAGGGAAAGGAGGGGGGGGGAGAGAAAAGGCGCCAAGGTTGTCATTTGCTTTTGTGGTGAGGGAGGGAGGTTGTATTGGAGTGTGTGTGGGGGGGGGGGGGAGATCAGAGATTTTGAGACTAGATAACAGCTACATACCGGTGACGTCAAGTTTTGTCCAATCTGGCAACACCCTGCCCCCCCCCGCCCCCATAACTTCTCCCGTTTATGCAACATGGCAAAGAAAAATCTGGCCATTGATTGGTCAGCCCTACCACATATGACAATGTTCACTCTCTCCCACCCACCCCCATTCCCCTCCTCTACTGATGGTACTATTTTCTGGTGGTGGGTGGGGGGTGGGTATTAAATGAAGGTAAGGGAGTGGGGATAATATGAGGTGTCCGGAGATGAACCTACAAAAAAATGAAGTAAAGAACTGGGGGCTGGGGTGGGGCTGGGGTGGGGCAGGCGTATAGAGTGGGGGGGGGGGGAGGGGGATATTTGTTTTAGGTCCCTGTAATCAAATGGTGAAGACTTGATCGATTTCTCTTTAGTGATTTACATTCCCCCTAAGTTGTGTGTGTGTGTGTGTGTGCTTGTCTATACTGAGTGTTTCATTACTACATTAGCTATTGGTAGGGAGGTGTTGAGTATAGGAATCTATCCTTCCATTCAACGTAACAAAAACAATACAATCCTCCAGTAAACAATGAATAGGAGCGAAGGCGTATTTGCTTGTTGTGGCTTTTTATTGAATAGCGCCAAAAATAAAGTTTGGTCAAGTGTTATGTAGAGGCGTTCTTATGAAAAAATCCGAATAGGAAATCACCTAATATTTAAGTAAAACATTTATGGTTCAACTAAGGGGGCACACTGTAGGCTTGACGAGCCCCCCCCCCCATTGAGCACCACCATGGGCCCTAAAGCAATGCAACGTCTAAGCCCCTGTTCACCCCCCCCCGTCCCCCTCGTCCCCGTCCCCCGTCCCCCCGTTTTCTTAGTGCCTGTTTCCATTTCTTGTAAATATATAAACTAAATGTTTTCATACTCACGTATGCCTACGCATAACCGTGACTAGTTGTCGTGGCGCCCTGTGTGTGAGTTACATTTTTTTTGGGGGGGGGCGCCCTCCTCCCAATCCGAAAAGTGCAAAAACCATCGCAATTTCGGCGCCCCCTTTTCTAGTTCGGCACCCCCTGTGCGGCCGCCACAACCCATAGTACTCTTCCTTACGCCACTAGGCCTGCCTGTGTATAAATTTCAAACCCAATGTGAATAATAAAGTGAAGTAGTTTATAAACAAAATTGTTTACCAACGCAGCTCTTCTGAACGCTTATTTCCCCTTTTTTTTTAAAGCATTGACAACTCTAAACTTGGGCTATGGGTTGTTTCTATTTTTTACAAGGAATATAAATACAATACGTTTACTTTTAAACAAGGCTAGGTTGTCAGCCTTACTTTGAGATCAAAAGCGAAATGAATGCAGGAACGTTGGTTGGCCAAAATGTCACAATGATTGAACCAACACACGCCCCCTAACGCAGTATTGGGCAAACCACTGCCCGCGGACCAAACACGGTCCACCGGGTTGTTGGATCAGACACGTTTTTTTTTCTCCTGTCTGCTGGTTAACATTTTTTTGCCGTTTACATGAATTTTTTAATTACTTCTCATAAAAAACAGACAAACTCCGCCCATCATCTCTAGGTCCGGCCCTTCCCTCACATTTAACGAACCCGTACAGACCTGTGGTTCAAAATGGCTTGCACGTCATAGTCTGTTAAATAACGAAATTCAATCAAGCGTTCTTTGATTTTTTTTTTTCGCGTAACGCCTTCGTGGAACATCGATGTACCGCGGGTCAAAGCTTGATAAAGAACGTCGGGTTTAATGTTCCAGACGATAAAACTGCCATAACCCAAGACCACATTGATCTTAGAAGCACGGTATGGTAAAATAACAAAACAATCAATCAATTTATAAAAATAATCACAATTAAAACGAAGGGCATTAACTGGTTTATGTCTGGTCATGAAATGTTCCGGTCTGTTGACCTGACCTGGTTAGGGGGGTGAATTATACGGACAGTTTCGCGATGACGCATTCTCTACGCTTGATTGAATTTCATAATTTAGCAGACTATATGGCGTGCCTTTTCACCAGAAAAATCAAACAAGAGCTTTCAAAAAGAAGTCGTTGTTGGATTGAATTCGGAAATATGAAAACAAACCATTGCAGGGTAAAATATGATGGAATATCTACTAGTAATAAGATAAACTGAAATATCAAAGTAAATTATTGATCGCTTCATTGGAGCCTGTGCTGGCCTATAGGATCAGAGCAGTCCCGTAGAGTGAAAATTCTGAAAAAGGGGGGGGGGGCAGAAAAAATGTTACTAAGTAGAGCAAACAAGCAGAGGGGGGGCAGACAAAACGCAGGGGGCCCGGCCCCCCAGCCCCCCCCCGCCGCTACTGGCCGGATCAATGGATCATTTAAAGTAATCGGGTCCACGATTACGAGTTTTCTACCCATCGGTGGCCCCTGATGATGTCATTTTATAAGATAATATAGACTGCATGGGGGTCCAAATGCTTAGGACAAGTGGTCAGAATGCCCCCCGCCTCCTCCCACCAATTCCTCTCGCCGTGGGCTTGCCTAATTCTTCAGGATTTCGTGGTTAATATAATGCACAAAAAGTAGCCTGGTCAATTGATGGCATGGATTTACAATTTAGTCCGGTGAACCGTTACTATAGAGGTTGTACATGGGGGGGGGCAGTCTGCCGGACTTTGTGACGTCGACTGACTGGGGCTCGAACATGGGATGAAACATCATCTGATATTTATATCCCCAGTCCCACAATTGAAAAGTGTTCAACAGTTCTTAGATTCCCACTCTCTATAGCTATCTATATAGATATGTGAGTGTCATTGCTCTTGTCAGGAGAACCTCGTTTTTTTTTTGTAATGATTTATGTTAAGCTCACACGACTATTTCAGAGCCTTTTCCTACTGGGGCCCTGTGCATAGCTTTTCCTACTGGGGCCCAAGGCATAGCTTTTCAAATGGGGGCAATAGGCATAGCTTTTCAAATGGGGGGGGGGAAGGCGTAGGAAGAGCCATTTCTACGAGGGGTAGGCTGTTGAGGTGGTGTCTATCGCCCACGCACTGCGTTTGGCACATTGACCTCGGTGGTTTTGGCGGGAAAATGACGTAATATGCGGGGGTGAATTACCTATAAACAGGGTAAGTTATAACGGTCGATATAAGAGGAGACCCAGGAGACCAGTGAGATACTCGGTGTGACACGAGGACTAGGTGGACAGTGCGGTCGGGAGTAATAATTGATATAGAGTCGTGTATTAAGTTATAGGATTTTACAGTGTAGATTACTGTAGATACATGTGATTTATTGATTCATCTCCTCAAGTGTTTATATATGTATATATTATTCAATTGGATTATCATATTCTCATCTGTAAATATCATGCATTAAAGTTCAGTTAATTCTCTTATAATACAAGGAGTTGTGTCGTCTGATTTAACTGGAATACAAGTGGGATACGACACTTAGCTTTTTTTTTACGGGGGCCCTTTGCAGAGTCTTTCCGTCGGGGGCTGCTCTTGACAGACTCTCTGCGACATCTGGGAGTATTAGGGTAAAAGTAATGGTCGACCCAATGGAAGCATCTTATTGGTTAGGAATGTATAGTGGATTGGAGCCCTTTTACGGTGATTGAGAGGGGATTTAGCACTGGGAGGGGGGCTCTAGGCTATGGCCTAATTTTTTCCTATGCCTAAGGCATTCTACAGCAGGGGCCAGGCAATAGCAGAGTGGGGGGGGGGGCAGGAAATAAATTTTACTAAGTAGAGCAAACAAGCAGAGGAGGCCAGACAAAACGCACGCTACTGGCCTGGCTGCTCCCCACCCCATCTCATCACACCAAATCATGAGACACTGGCTTATGGATAGTCATTTAGAAAATGTAATGTCCATGCGTCATTTAAGTTAATTGCTTATTTTTTTTTTACAAATTATTTTGGTTTCATTTGTCTAACACAAAAAAAAAATTTCAAAATCTTCCAATGCCATACACGTTTTCATTACTTGCCAGCTTGGCAGCTTCGCGTTTGTGACCGGTTGCTTACTCATTACCGAAATTTCACAGATAGCAGACGACAAGAAGATAAACACTTTATGAGCGCCGTGTTAAAGGTGCCAGACACGACACCCTGTCACGCGTTGAGAACTTGAAAGATATGAATGTCAGAATCTATCTATCTATCTATCTATCTATCTATCTATCTATCTATCTATCTATCTATCTATCTATCTATCTATCTATCTATCTATCTATCTATCTATCTATCTATCTATCTATCTATCTATCTATCTATCTATCTATCTGTCTGTCTGTCTGTCTGTCATATCTGTCAATCAATCAATCTATCTATCTATCTATCTATCTATCTATCTATCTATCTATCTATCTATCTATCTATCTATCTATCTATCTATCTATCTATCTATCTATCTATCTATCTATCTATCTATCTATCTATCTATCTATCTATCTATCTATCTATCTATCTATCTATCTATCTATCTATCTAATTTCATTGAATCGCCCTAACCTAAAAAAGGTCTGTATGTTTGCCTGCTGGTTCGTATGTCCCTCTATCCGGTTGCAAAGCGAGGCAATCTCTTTTTTAAGTATCTCGTTTTATTTACTTAGTACTCCGATAGTTATAAAATGTTGTGGATTCTTCAAACATACCATACTGGGGGTACACACACTACGCATAAGAAAACTAAAATCCTTATTTTTGCCTTCGTTTCAGTAGCAACAATGCCTTTTACGATATTGTCCACTACGAACAGACAGAAATTTCGGATTATTTTTTTTTTTACAAATTGAAGCAAATTACATGCAGAGGCGTACCTAGGGTGGGCGGAGGGGGTTCAAATTCAAAAGTCCCCCCAGGACCATGCTTGATGGTGGCCCCCAAACGTTTTTTTACTTTAAATATTAAGTGCATTATCTCATGTCATGGTGTCGAATGTTAAAATGCAGGGACCCCCAAAGAGGCCAAGCCCCCTGGATTCCAAATCCCCAGGTTCGGCACTGATATTCTCACTACATTGAGCCGGTATAATACAGCCCTTTTGGCTGTTTGATTCTTCTAGACTATTCTAGAGCAGGGGCGCCGAGAGCCAACAAGGGCCCCAGGGCAGGACATCATTACGGGCCCCTTAATAAACAATGAGTCGTGAAAAAATTGACATGTTCGGGGCGGCCGGGCCTCCTTACAGATGCGGGCCCCCTGGCAACGACCCCCCCTGACCCACCCTCACGGCGTGCCTGTTCTAGAGCATTTAACTCTAAGTACATTTCATTACTTTTAATTCTTGTAACACTCCATTCATCTGCTCTTGGTCTGGCCTTTAGGGCGAATTTACGGTTTTGGTCTGTCAAATTTAAGAACCCATTGCGGCCCGCGATTTTAACAGTTTGCCCACGCCTAGCCAAACATTGAAATAACTAAATGTATTTTATTTGGAGTTTTTAAATTGGCAGTGGCTACGGTTCGGTCCGACCGATCCCGTATTTTTTTTACTTCGGGTACCAGCCATAGATAATATTGCTCCACACCCTAACCCTAACTCTAACCCTATCCCTAACCCTATCTCTAACCCTATCCCTAACCCTAATCCTGAAAAAAAAATTCTGAAAAAAAAAAAAAATTATGTTGTTATATAGCTCAGTGCAGCGACTCGACCGCTATGCAATAATAAGTAAGGCTGGTACCCGAAAAAAAAAATACGCGTTCGGTCGGACCGAACCGTAGCCACTGCGTTTTAAATTAGTCTGTGCCACTCATACGTTCGTGAATGAAACATTTGATTGACTAGAAAAGGTTAATTAAAACATCAACATGAAAATTACAAGCGTCATAGGGTATTTTTTTTTAATGAAAATGGATTTTAATTTTTTTTGAAAAGTAAATTAACAAGGCGAGAGACGAGAGGGATTTTCTTTATACTAATTATTTTTCAAAGATTCATTTCCGGTGTTGATAAATTTAAATGAAAAACAACGAGCGTAGGTTTGCGCAAAAAAAAAATGCCCGACTGGAGAGAATGAAGGTGATATTTAAAAAAAAAAAAAACAACAACCTATAGGTAAAGAGGTACAGAAAAGACACAAAAAATAGTAGTCCCCCATCGATTTTTTCCACTGCCTGGGTAGTGTGACGCGGGCTGTTTATTTTTTCTCCCTCTTACAATTCTTTTTTTTTTCTTCGGCGATCACTTTTGGCACGTACGATGTGGAGCGCCCTTACGATTTTTTTTCGAATTCAGAGTTACTTCCCTTCATATGTTATCGGAGGGCGCTTGTTTACTATGGTGCCTTGCCGTTCTAGTGCAGCGCGCTAGCTGTATTATTCCCATGTCAAGCATGTGATTACAACGGTATTATTTACGTATTGTTTTTGGTGTAAATTCTTGGATATATTTCCAGTTTTCTCATGTGAACTAAATGTGATAATGGGCATAGTCTTTTCCCACACTGTGGCTGCTGGGCTTTATTATTTTCGAAATGGACGATCGCTCGTCTTGGACCAGCCATTGGAGCGAAACGGGCAGTGTCTTACAACAAACCAAAACAAACATGACCTTTCTGATATCAGTGGAAATACTAGGGAGCAGCGTAGCGAATGTTTACAAAATGAGGATACATACGCGTCTGTCATCACAGTAAGCAATTTATTTACAAAACAGTTTAAAGTGTTTATCGTCTGGACAATTTTTTTTCTTTACGGAGAAACAAACACTAATCTAGTCTATTTAAGTTAATGTTTCAGGGTAAAAATGGTAGATTTATAATCTTCATTTAAAAAAAAAGAATTTTTAGAAATAATTTTATTGACTTAATCATTATACCATATCAGCTAGCTAATTAATGCTTTATTATTAGGATCTTCTTTGGAGTTTATAGCTTAGTAGCCTTAGTAGGCCTTTTGGGCTTACACTTTAGCCTAGACTAAATTATAATTAATTTATACTATTTTATATATAATTTATTAATAAGCTTAAATATAAAATAAATTCCAGTTATTAAAGTCAAAGCTTTGATTGAAAGAACAACTTATAAGCTATATTTGAGAAAAAAAATATTTATCATTTCTGACAAATAAAAGTTTTAGTCTTTATTTATTTTCATATTCAAGTAGTGAATATATACTTTTGTTTACATGTTTACTATTATATATTGTTATTTTTTATTATTTCCATGAATTGAAAAAAAATTAATTGAAGTCTATAAGCTGAGCTCAGTTTACTAGTTGGTTTTTTAAAATATATGACAATGAAAACATTTATCTGTAAAATTTAGTAATTTTCCATTTATACCATTTTTAAACGCATAAATTTAGTGAAATAAATTCACTATCTTTCAATAACCCTCATCATATAATTGTAGTGACCAATATTGCTGTAATAAAATATGACTTTTAAAGGCATGCGGTTCTAGTGGGCATTAACTATTTGAAAAATTAAATTTTAAAAAAAAATTAGAGCCTTACACTTGCACAACGAAAATATTTAATTTATTGTGATATACTTTAGGCTAAGGCGTAGTGTGTACTTTGATAAAAATATTCTTAATTGTTATATTAAAGTAAAATTAGTATAGATGAATAGATCTTGCAGAGTACATTCCGACACCTCATTTTGTGACTTTATTTTAATTAGAAACGGAGTTATGATTTTTTTATTGCCTGTTTAGGGTTTAAAGGTCTAATTTTAATTGTTGTGAATAATCTGGGAAATTCTTTCTAAAATGAAAAATAAATACATAATACCATTTTAAATACAATATTTACTTCTTTAATTTCTACAATGTAACTACAGTGATTTACTCTTACATTTTTATTCAAGTTTCATCAGTTACCAACAAACAATTTCAAAAGGATGTTTTTAAAAACATGTCAAATAATTGATTTTAATATTTGAAACTATAATATAATTTCCATTGTTTCTTTCCATTAAAATCTGGTATTACAAGATGAGATGTGAACATGAATTTTAATTGTCTGAACTGTTGAAGTTTGAAACAAAAAAAATTGTATGAATGAGTTTTTTCAGCTTTATTTACTTAAAAATCTGACATGTTTAGATAGACTTAAACTGTGAGCCACCTGAGTGATTTCATTGACATTTTATTTATTTCTTCTTCTTTGAAATAACATTCCTGCAAGATTAAAATCTTGCATCTCATTTTATTTGTACAGGCAGGTGCTGGTTTTGGCATATTGACAGATTGGGTAGTTCATTTCTCTTCTTATTGATGGAGCGTTAAATTTTTCTTTCTGTTTTTGAGTCCTTTGGCTGTTTTTTGAGTTTTATCGACAGATTGGGAAAACATCAATGACCAAAAGACAACAACATATTTAACATTTTTGAATGATTAGCCCACTCACTTTCCGTGCGCTTCATAACTTAAGTCTTAACTAAACATATTTGTTCATGTTTATTGACTGTACACTTAAAATAAATTCAGTAAGTTGTCTGGATTATCAAAGCTATTTTGACTCTGTTCAATACAATACTGGTCAGAATTCAATGTAGGTGAACATTTTTATTTTTCAGGCAAATAAAACTGCTTCAAAAACCTATAAAATGTCAAAAAATAAGTTTAGCTTTACATTTGTTTTATTAAATACAGTTCTGTGCGTTAGTCTTTTTTTTGTATTATTTGTGCTATTTAGGGCTTTTTCTGATAGTTATAAAGAATCTATTTTCTCTTTGTTGGTTTCTTATTTTTATAACTTACTGCCAAACATAAAAAAAAACATAGGTATGTATCTAAATTAAAAAAAAAAAATATTTGTATCATGGAATAATGTTTGACTTTGTCTTATAAGGTTTCACAGTAGTCTGTGTTTTGTCTATAATTAGATTTTTTGCAGAGCACTGAACTTTTCCTTTTGACCTATATTATTTATAGCCCCCCCCCCCCCCCACGGGCTAAGGTCATGAGCATATATCTCAGTTTGAAGGTAGATTTTTACAGGATGGAAGGATAATTCTTTTTCTTGTTCTCCTGTCCTTCTTTCACTCTCACCTGCTGTTTGTAAAAATAAACTTCTTGCTGGGTATAAGTGTTAAAATTTTTTTTATTATTATTCATTCATCACAAAGAACTCATTATTTGTACAGCATCCAGAAAGCTTATAATTTTAAGCACTTTTATGTAGGCAACAAGAGTAAAACCCATGTTATTTTGTGTAGGCAACGAGAGTAAACCCCATGCTATTTTGTATATGAAGTCTGATACAGCTTTTTCCATCCATAGGCACATATCTTTGCTGAACATGGTAAAGTAGGTGAAGTGAAACTGGTATACATGATGCAGGGCCTGTGGCACCCCAGACACAGTGCCAAATTGTGTTTAGGAAGGGGGGTTCTCCTGACTCATTGTGTGAGAGCCCCCCCCCCCCAACCAAAGTTTTTAGTCCCTGAATTCTTACTGATTTTTTCTTTTCCAGTGTCTATATGTACATCTTTGTTATCGAGCATCCCAACATCAACATTATTATTAATTTGCTATGATATTTCTTTGAATGAATTAATGTAACACATGTTATTTGAACTTAGCCCATCACTATTTTTTGTTGTTGTTGTCATTAGAGGATTTGTTGGATACTTAGTTATCAAATGGTTTTTGCTATTAGAAGATTTGTTGGATACTTAGTATCAAATGGTTTTTGTCATTAGAAGATTTGTTGGATACTTAGTATCAAATGGTTTTTGTCATTAGAAGATTTGTTGGATACTTAGTATCAAATGGTTTTTGCCATTAGAAGATTTGTTGGATACTTAGTATCAAATGGTTTTTGTCATTAGAAGATTTGTTGGATACTTAGTATCAAATGGTTTTTGTCATTAGAAGATTTGTTGGATACTTGGTATCAAATGGTTTTTCCCATTAGAAGATTTGTTGGATACTTGGTATCAAATGGTTTTTCCCATTAGAAGATTTGTTGGATACTTGGTATCAAATGGTTTTTTCCATTAGAAGATTTGTTGGATACTAGGTATCAAATGGTTTTTCCCATTAGAAGATTTGTTGGATACTTAGTATCAAATGGTTTTTGCCATTAGAAGATTTGTTGGATACTTAGTATCAAATGGTTTTTGTCATTAGAAGATTTGTTGGATACTTAGTATCAAATGGTTTTTGCCATTAGAAGATTTGTTGGATACTTAGTATCAAATGGTTTTTGTCATTAGAAGATTTGTTGGATACTTGGTATCAAATGGTTTTTCCCATTAGAAGATTTGTTGGATACTTGGTATCAAATGGTTTTTCCCATTAGAAGATTTGTTGGATACTTGGTATCAAATGGTTTGTCAATAGACTAGTTGGCTGCAACTTTTTTTCCCCCTGCTTGACTCGGTTTAGTGGATCTGTTAATGCTGGTCTAATAGTTGTAATCTCCCTTTTTTTTGTTGTTTACTTGGTATTGGAAAAAAAAATAGAGATTACTTTGGTACAAGGCAGTCCTCTGTCCAAGTGATGGTATATCTGGCGAAATGAATTTGGAGTGAGTATTGGGGGGGGGGGCATTGCTAGTCATGGACGTTTTTTACTAGTCAGACTAAACTTTGTGTACATATGGAACATGATTCATTTAAATTGAAACAGCCTTTTTTGTGAAGGTTTCATACGCCTTCAACACTGCTGTTGCCAGTTCGTTCGAAAACTTGATGACAGTTTGCTTGTTTTATGTGGTTTAATGATAGGTTCGCTAATTAAAACATAATTAAATACATAAACATAAAAAAAAAACAAGCAGAACAACATTTATTTCACTTAAAGGTAACAGTGTTATGACATCCCCCACCCACCACATTCCAAGCGTAGACAATCATTTGGGAAGATCAGTCGAAAAAATATACATCTGAAAGTTCCTTTCCCAACAGGGATGGCAAATACGATTTTGTCAAAGTGCCAAAATAAAGCAAGTTATAATGAAACTTTTTGCGTCCCTAGAGACATGTCAAATTAAATTGATTGTTTTTTTTTTTGCGCGTGCCAATCATAAGAGCACATCGATGTCAATACCTTATGTTTTAATTGTAATATTTATAGCACATTGTTTTTTTTTTAATTGAATTTTTTTGTTTGTTTTAAAGTTGAGTCTTTTATAAAGAGAACAAACAAACCAACAACAATATCCCCTGCAATAGCTGATAACCTGGTACTTTTGATTGAAAGTAATGTTTTGTTTCATCAGTGAAGTGTAACTGCAGACATACTTTGATCATAATGGGAGTACCCTAACATTTTATTATTATTATCAAATTTTTTTTTTTACATATCTGCATTCTGATGTTGGGGGGAGATAAAAACGAGTGACAAGATCCATAAATGCAATGTTGTTGTTGTAAGATCCACTGTTGGTTTTGTAGGACTATGATTCGAACCCCCCCCCTCCCCCGACTGGCTTTTAGTATCGCACATTGCCTGCAGCTAAATGTATGCATGGTATGATTTTTTTTCAACGGTTGGCTTTTCATTCAGTTGTCATTTTTTAAATTGCCCCATCGTGCTATTTATCACGGAGTGGCCCAACCTGCTATATATCTGGGGGTGGCCCATTGTGTCATATTTGTTTTTGTTTGTTATTGTTTTCAAAGCGTCTATGACAACACACACACAGACACACACACACCCCCTTGACGCTGCTGAACACGGATAAATCTACAAGTTTCCATCCTGGTATTGACATCCAAAGATGTCCTTAACACAGATTGTGCACTATCTCTAGTTCCTGTCAACACAAATCAGGAGGGAGGTGCCCTTTGTTTATCGAGTCAGCCATGGAGGTTCCGCTTTGTACACCGAACTGAGGGTATAGGTTAGTCGTGTGCGTGGTAGCTGAGGGTATAGGTTAGTTGTGTGCGTGGTAGCTGAGGGTATAGGTTAGTTGTGTGCGTGGTAGCTGAGGGTATAGGTTAGTTGTGTGCGTGGTAGTTGAGGGTATAAGTTATTTGTGTGCGTGGTAGCTGAGGGTATAAGTTAGTTGTGTGCGTGGTAGCTGAGGGTATAAGTTTGTTGTGTGCGTGGTAGCTGAGGGTATAAGTTTGTTGTGTGCGTGGTAGCTGAGGGTATAAGTTTGTTGTGTGCGTGGTAGCTGAGGGTATAAGTTTGTTGTGTGTGTGGTAGCTGAGGGTTGATTGGTCATGATTCGCTGACGGGCCCCCCCCCCCATCAGATAAAAAAAATATTTCTGGTCCACTGTGTTATAGTTATTCATATACCCCCTCCCTCCCCAAATCCCCCCCCCCCTCTTCCGTCTGACTGATATTGTTCTTAAAAGCTTCTTAAGGCCACCTTTCGACGTCGTATTTAGATAATTAGAAAAAAAAAGATGGGGATTTTATTATTATTTTTTTAAATCCTAAGTTGAGTCGTAAACAACATGTTTCGCAATGCATGTTTCCCGCGTATTGACCGGGACTCTGGTGTGGGGAAGAATACCTGCTGACATCCCCACTTCCCCCGCCAACCAAAAAAAAAACAACTTACACCTTGAATTGATATATTTTTTTGTTTAGTTTTTGTTGTGAAAATTTCAATTCATTCAAATCTACATACCACATTCAGCAATTAACATAACAAAGTTGCATGACATTCGCCCCACCCTTCTCCATCCGCGGCTAATGAATGGATCATGTTTTTTTTTCTCTCTCCTAGCGGCTAATGGGTCTATTTCATTAATTGAGACAGAATGCCCCCAAGTGGACAAACAACAACCATATATATATATATATATATATATATATATATATATATATATATATATATATATATTTCAGCTCCGCTTGTAACTTTTTATGTAGACGAAATAAGGATATATATGCATATAATCGAATATTTTCCGGGAGAGTTAATGCCCTCTGTTCACTGTAAGGCGGACCTTCTTGGTTGGGGGGCCAGTCGGCACGGGTTAATTTCACGGTGTGGTGTTTATGAGCGTATTTGTGTATGTTGTGTCTTATACTTTCTGTGACGAAAATCTCGGGTTAGAAAATGGTTCAGTCCATGGTGTATGGAGGCCTTGCGGGGGGGGGGTGCTGAGACAGTTCAACAGTTCGCGAGGAAGGGAGGTGCAGGTATCACATACTAGGAAGACCGAGAGCCGTTGGTGTAAGCTATTTACCGCGCTACAACTCACCAATTGCGTGACTTTAACTCAGACCGGAAATAGAGGAAATGCAGTAAGCACAACTAAGGGGGGTACTTGTGCATGCCGGAGCACCCGTCAAACTAATTTGGGTTTAGGTGGAAGGATATAATATAATAATAGCGATTTGGGCACTGCGTTAAATCGAAAGTAAAGAAATAATACAACAGTATTCCAGTTTAAAATACAATCATACAAAAAAAATCGGATCTGCCCGAAACCAAAAAAATAACCTCGCCTGCCGATCAAGTCTTAGGGGATATAACTCTATGCAAAGGTTTTGCAGGGTACAGCTAGTACATATATATTTACCACCAAGTTATTTGAATTTTTTTTATATTGTATTCTTGATTCGGTAATAACAAATTTTTTTTCTCTGGCTAGTGGCGACCCGCACTCTGAGAACTGCTGTTAAAGTGTTTTGACGCCGAAAACTTCGAGAAATTGAGCTAGAATGAAATTTAGATCTCTTCCAGAGGTCGCCATTTATGCACGGGATGTTTTCTCACTGATTAGCCCAAAACACACTGTCCTAGTATCTAATATGTATCTGTATCCATACATCTCTCTGTTTTCCCGGGACCGTGTCTCTTGAGTGTGTCTACGTGAATCGTGATGAAACCGTTAAGGATCATCAGTTTGTTGATCGTTGTCATGGTCCGGCGACCGTCATATTAGATGATGTGGCGTATTGTTTCATCTCTCCCTTAAGTAACAAGATAATGATGCCATTGAACCTACCCCCCCTACCCGGGGGATGGGGGTGGGTGGGTAATTGCACCATTATGGTGATGACTGATTAAAACTTTTTTTTTTTAAAGAGTCAATTCTTTACCTAGAGGCGAATGGACAACAACAGTATGTTGGGTCTGTCTGTGCATTATTACTGGCTGATATTAACGTGCGGACACTCGGACTGACCTGTGGGTGTGAGCTACGTGGGTGGGAGGCGTTATCTCTTGAACCTATTCCTGGACCCCCGGGTCTCACTGCTGGGGGGGGGGACATTTTTTTTTTGGCTCGCGCTAGACCACCGAATGACGCACCCGCCCCCGTTTCGCCAAAATAATTTACATCAAATCGGAACAGATCCTGGAATTATGTACCATCTGCGTATTAAACCATTTAAACTTTTTTCTTTAATGCATTTTCCCCACTCGCAAAACCTTTTTTTTTTATATTATTGTGTAGCGCATGGTCGCAAAGAGCGACGAATTGGCGAAAAGTAGCGCAGGTCTGGCAACACTGCCTCCGGCTTGGAAGGTTTTGTGATCCTTATAATGTTAGATTTTGTAACCATGCGTTAAGTCGCCCAATGAGAGATTATGCATTGTTGACGCCTGAAAAGAAAATAACAGCTGCGAAGCTAAAAGGATGAAGGCTGGGGGGGGGGGGGGAAGCTAACACATGGACAAAGTAAGTCACAGAATTATTATTTTTTTTTCTGTCTTTGTCACAGATGTGCTCACAGTCGGTTCGGTGCGATTTCTGTAATTCAATTAGCATCTTTTGGGAAGGTGTGTGTGTGTGGTGTGTCGGTGTGTGTGTGGTGTGTCGGTGTGTGTGTGGGTAATAGTGTCTTCTTGCCCTGTGTCATTATTTGTTGTTGACAAAGGACATTAATGCTCGATAGCCCCAACACGGACTGTTTGCTTGATTCCATTTGTCACCACACAGCGGTCGTGTTCTTCACTAGCGTTGTTTCCACCTTTGCAGGTCGGTGCGTTTTGTTTTTTTGTATTTTCGACACGGGCGCGCATCGCTCGCGCTTTTCCCAGTCGTGAACGGAGAAATTGGAAAGGGGTGGTGGTTTGTGGAGGGGGGGGGAGAGAATTCTGTATGGGGATATTAGATTAACAAAGCGGTGTGAAGCATGCACATTGGGTGGGTGCAGTAAGTTTACTTAATTTACGTTGGTCCGTATTGGAAGCATATTGTCCAGATTCCAAAAACAATAAAAAAAAATTAAATATTCCACCAATCTCATGTCTCGGGCACCCATTTCCCCCTTAACCTTGCACCGTTCTAGGTGCCGCCGCTTCGTCATCTGGGCTGATGACGTTATTATAATTAGCAACATTCACAGACAAGTAGGCCCGGTGGCCTATGGGATAAAGTTGGTGTTTGTGTTGTACAGTGCTGGATTATTCTGACCAAATACTCGAACTGGTGATCGGGCGATCATCGAACGGTTTAAATCCGTTCATTTGGTTTAAGCGGTCTTAATGACAATTCAAATGATTCTCAAAAAGTTAAGAAAGTGTTTAAATTAAACAAAAAAAATCGACAATTTCTTCTTTAGATTGTGATTCTCTCCCTCCTTTCTCTCTCTCTGTCTCTCTCTCTCCCACCCCCTCCTCTCTCTCTCTTTTTTGTATATTTTTTGTTTTGTTCTTACTCAACTCCTGGTGAACCGGTTCAGCCCGTGCCATGCAGACAAGAGAGAGAATTGTTTGATAAGATGTTTATGTGTTTTTATTTCTTCATGCGGACACATTGGTCTGCTACAACTCAGGGGGGGGGGGGTTTGGAGGGAATGAATGGATAGCCTTAAAAAAAAACACAACACATATCAATTTGTTAGATCAATACAAAAATTAGATCTAGTCGCAGTCCTGTGAGAGGTCAAGTTGAACAATTCAATAAGTCGCCGCTTTTTTAAAAAAAAATGTTGGTTGGGTCTGGTTTGTTTGAGGGAAATATTGGAGAACTCTTCAGTACTCACTGGCCACACACGCACATGTATACACTCCGTGTGGATGTTGATATTGCCATCGAGCCAGATCAAAGAGTGCGGTGCCCGCGTCACTGTGTTCTTTGTTGGTATTACGTACCTGCCGTTGCCAGGCAACCGTACTACTTTGTCCCTCCCTCCAACCCCCACCCCCCACCCCCCTTTCACTCCGCCTTCCTCCATTAAATATTGTACAGTCCAGATCGCACGTGTGTTATCCCCGTATATCCCATTCCTCTGATAGTGAATCGACCCCCCCCCCTTTCCCGAATAGTCAGTTTAGTTCGACCAAAAAAAAAAACCAACAGTCCTCGTATATACAATTTTGGTTTCCCCCTCATCGCCATATGAAGTAAGACAGCGGCTGATTAAACGGGTCGGCGCCCAGGGCTCCGTCGTCGGAGGGGGGCCCCGCAAAAAATGGCTATGTGCACGTGTGTTATCGTTTTCTCCGACTTAAATTTTATTTTCTGTACAATGGCACCGGGGGCAATCAGGTCAGGGCGTGGAATCTTAACAGAAACCGATCTGTGTATACACTAAGAGTGATATCACACGCCCAGCTGTTGATGTTTACGGAATAAGTATTCAGAGCTTTCATCATCGCACTTTACAACTCAGTTTGTGAGGGTATGGTGGAGGTTGTGGATATTGAATTGAAAGCACAGATGATAACGAGGGACTAAAGATTAACCACCCTTAACCACCGTGATGTAATTTAACTCCTGCCGATTTATTAATAAGTAGGGACGATTCTTCTATCGCTGAATGTTTCTGGTCCAGTTATAGATTACATAATGATGGTGTCGCCATCTAGGTACTGAATGTTTCTGGTCCAGTTATAGATTACATAATGATGGTGTCGCCATCTGGGTACTGAATGTTTCTGGTCCAGTTATAGATTACTTAATGATGGTGTCGCCATCTGGGTACTGAATGTTTCTGGTCCAGTTATAGATTACTTAATGATGGTGTCGCCATCTGGGTACTGGAATGTTTCTGGTCCAGTTATAGATTACTTAATGATGGTGTCGCCATCTGGTACTGGAATGTTTCGCCTATCCAGTTATAGATTACTTAATGATGGTGTCGCCATCTGGGTACTGAATGTTTCTGGTCCAGTTATAGATTACTTAATGATGGTGTCGCCATCTGGGTACTGAATGTTTCTGGTCCAGTTATAGATTACTTAATGATGGTGTCGCCATCTGGGTACTGAATGTTTCTGGTCCAGTTATAGATTACTTAATGATGGTGTCGCCATCTGGGTACTGAATGTTTCTGGTCCAGTTATAGATTACTTAATGATGGTGTCGCCATCTGGGTACTGGAATGTTTCTGGTCCAGTTATAGATTACTTAATGATGGTGTCGCCATCTGGGTACTGAAGGCTGTTTCTGGTCCAGTTATAGATTACTTAATGATGGTGTCGCCATCTGGGTACTGAATGTTTCTGGTCCAGTTATAGATTACTTATTGATGGTGTCGCCATCTAGGTACTGAATGTTTCTGGTCAAATAGAGATTCCCTGCTCAGAATGGTCGCCTAATGTAATGTGAACTCTAAAATAAACTTGTTTTGTTTTTTTTTTTGCCTTGTGGATTTCATTGATTTTCAATTTCCAGTGGGGGGATATAAATATAAACCACCGCCCATTCTCAAGTGAATAAAGACTCCATGGAGTAGCAGAGGAATGTTAGGGGGAGTTGGGAGGGTGTTGTGTTTGATTATCTCAGGTTTTAATGATGCTCAGACGATGAGTCAACATCGCCAGGAGATAGGTTGGTCGGAGGAGACAGGGAGTTGGGGGGGGGTTGTCATGACTCGATATGAAGGGTCCGTGTCTATGTGCAGTACATCTTTAGTAGGACGGCAGCCTTTAGTCGGTGGTGCGGCGGCGTCGTCGATGGGAGGGATTGCAGTCAATGGCTGCGCGCTTACAGCTTCGAGTGTGAACATCGTCAAATTGGTTGATCTGCTTACCATTTTATGTTTGAGGGTGTCAAGCTGCTTTATTAAATCCACCATCCAGGTTAATGGTAGACTCCCCATCAGTTGGTAGTTTTTTGGTAATTATCTGTATCCAGCATCCATCTTAATGGTAGACTCCCCGTCAGTTTTAGTATCTAGCTATATCCTCATCCAGGTAAATGTTAGACTCTTTCATCCCTCCCTCCCCCCCCCCCTTTCCATCAGTTGGTAGTTCAGGTACCTTAGCTGTCTGTACACCCGAGGAGCATAAGTCTATCTGGTTTTATTTATATCTTTCTTTGTGTACCTGAATTGCACGTATGTCTGTCTGGCTGCTCCGACCATTTGTCTGCTGTATGTCTAGCTGCCCCGACCATTTGTCTGCTGTATGTCTGTCTGGCTGCCCCGACCATTTGTCTGCTGTATGTCTGTCTGGCATTCTCATCGAGTTCTTCACATCAAAACAAAAGCAACTTTACTGAAGGAGGGGGGGGGGACACATTTTATAGGTTACCGTGATTTGAACCCCATCCGGTCTGTAGCTTGCCCATGGTGGTTGACAGCCTCACCCCTTTCACCTACTATATCTAAGTGTTTTTTTTTTGTTCCCCCTTTCCTACAAATTTTCAAACACGTTCTCATTTTTTGTCTTGTCTCAGGCACAAAAAGGAAAATGGTCTGGTAAGAGCTTTAACAGTTTAAAAAAAAAATAATTCCGAATCTCAACACTCCTGTCCCCCTCAGTCCAAGCCGTCCCCCCACCCCTCTGCCCCCACTCCCATCCCTCAACCGAACTAACGTTACATCGGTCGGCCCTTATACTTTTTTTTTTTAACTGTATAAAATTGCCTCCCATTTCCAGGCGCAGTTGATCGATCGCAGCCTCGGTAGAGACCACTTTGTTCTCGGACGCCTGAAGATTATAATAAGATTATCATTAAACGTGGATCGATAGCCTCCTAATTAGTTCTCACAGCTCCGAGTGTGTGTATTTTGTGACTTCATTTTCTTTCTGTGGTGCTATCGGGTGTCGTCCGTCCTTCTCTGTTTTCTTTCTGTGGTGCTAGCGAGTGTCGTCCGTCCTTTTCTGTTTTCTTTCTGTGGTGCTATCGAGTGTCGTCCGTCCTTTTCTGTTTTCTTTCTGTGGTGCTATCGAGTGTCCGTCTTTTTCTGTTTTCATTCTGTGATGCTAGCGAGTGTCCGTCTTTTTCTGTTTTCATTTTGTGATGCTAGCGAGTGTCCGTCCTTTTCTGCCACAATGTTATGTCATTGCTTTTATGATTTTGTCAGTTACTGTGTTTGGTAAACAGTTTGTTTTTGTATCGTTAAGACTTATTCATTCATTTTGGTTCTTAAAGTCTGCTTTATGGACCCCAAGAGTGAGAGTTTAAAATGTAATTTGGAAAAAGCTGCACGCTGAAAAAGGAGGCATAGCCACGCTCGTGTAATCTACTCTCTACTACACGGGGCTCTCAAACTTTAACGCGTTGTAACCCATGCTTCACTGTCCTATGACTGTGACTGGGCCTGTATATTCCATCTGTCTGGCCATAACCCCACTGTCCTTGTGTATGACGGGGCCTGTAAGTCATTAAAAAGGATTCTTTCGCGACCCACATGAAATTCGCCCGAGACCCACTCACTAGTTTGCGACCCAGAATATAAGAACCACTGCCCCAGCTAGGTACTCACAGCGATGCATTTCAGCCTGGACTTCTAGAGAACAGTTCCCAGCCGGGCCGCACTCTGCCCAAGGCCAGTCCTGTACACACAAAGATGTGCACCCGCGCAATAAACAGTGATCACAAATAAGTCGTTGGCAAAGCGTGGCGTCGAAGTAGCAAAGCTTTGCTACTTTTCTCAACTTTGACCTACGGCGTGTGAATTACCGTCCTGCACGGGGTTTCTCTCTGTGTGTGTGTGAGAGAGAGAGACCGCGTGTATGTGCTGTAAAAATAAACGTTGTCTTTTTGTTGTTTTCGGTTGACATTTGGTTTGTGTTTGTTGTGTTCGACTCGTGTCATGTGTTTTGGAATTATTATTTTATCTGACTCTATGCGCAAACGTTGTCACTGATCTATATATAAAGTTTCATCAAATCCAGAAAGGGGGGCGATATTGGGTTCTAACTGATTTAGTATATATATATATATATATATATATATATATATATATATATATATATATATATATATATATGCTCGTCTGTATGTCTAGAATCTAGAAACGAAATGGATGGTTGGGGGGGGGGGAATGATAATGTATATTTATCTGTAGAAATCAAGTTGTTGTTCCAGAAGAGAATGGAGCATACTGGTCATCGCACTCTTGGGCGTTTTAAATGAATGTTTTCTGTCCGACTCACCCATGAGGAAAATGGGATTTTTTTTTGGTCGTAACTTTCTCGTTTTGAAAAAAACATCTGACCGTTGGAGAGACCAATCTCCCCCCCCCTCCCCCCAATTGTAATTTCTGGTTATGTATCTTTTTATGGGAGGGGGGGGCTCCACTGCCGACCAGCGATTCCCGAGTTCGATCCTCGGTGAGAGCCAAGGTAGTTTTTTTCCAGCTACTGGTGAAAGTTGGTTTTTAAAAAAAAGTAGGGATGTGACGAAGTTCGAATTCGAATCCGACGATTTATATTTGCCAGAATCCGAATCCGACATATGCGGATTTTCATCAGCTCCGTCACATCCCTAAAAAAAAAAAAGTCCCACAAGTGAACCCAGCTTTAAAAGGGTGAGTATAGTAAAAGGGAGCCAACCACACGATCACTTTCGCTTCGCATGTGTCGTGGTTACAGAAACAGATGAATTCTACACTTCACCTGTCCCGATGGCCCCCCTATTCAGGGCTAACGGGACTTTTTTTATTTTTACATTTTTTACGTTTTTTATGTTTTGATTTTTTTTTTACTCTCGGAATAAACGTTGGTGGACATGGACTGGCCCGTGGTCACTGAAACGTTGGTAGCACTGGGCTGAAGAGAAGTTTTGAATCATCTGTGTGCGTCTGGTTAATGCGACATGCTTAATGGTTTTGGGTGGGCGTGTGTAAGAAGGCTCCCACAGTCAACAAAGCCCGTGCTCCACCCCCGTCTGCCGCGTTGTCCAGCCGTCACTGGACCGCGGTTCGATCTTTTCGGTTGTGCCCGTTACAAAAAAAAGAGGTGTGTGGGGGGGTGGAGGTCGAGAGATGCATTCGGCGACCATACTTGTGCGTATTTTGAATATTGTACTACCTTTGCACTTTAAAGTAAAAAAATATTGTTTGTTTTTAACCCCATTATGTTTTTTTACGCTTGAATAGTTTATAATAGTAAATAATAAACTAAAACAAACCCACAACATATTAGTTCCGGCAATGTGAATCTCACATATTACTGAATGGGTTCAGGCTCAAGCAGCACGTCTCGGATCACATTACAATATAGAACAACGGCCCGTGCTCTGCGAAAAAAATAAAGAGAGGGAGAGAAAGGATCAGAGAGTTGACCAGATGTTGCAGTTAATGCAATGTTATAAAAAAGAAAAAAAATAACCGCTGCTCATTTTCGGTCATTTCACATCTACTCGAAATGAAACAAGCGTCGAGGTGCTAACCAATCAGCGTGTAGGCTTTTTTTTTATTTACGCTTGACGTCATAGATCATATGACATGGTCTTTTCTTTTTTTACTTATTGCCAATTTTAATAACATGCATTTCTTAATGTAACAAGTAGGGGTGTGCCGGAATCCGGTTCCGCCGGATTTTACACTATCCGGTGAAATCCGGTTCTGCCGGATTTACATGTATCCGGAATAACCGGATTCCGGAATCCGGAAAATACCGGATTTCTCAATTTGCCAGATTTTAGTGACTCACCGGATCATAATCTGAAATAAAAGTAATTCTCTTTCCCGAATTCCACACGATCACGATACATTAATCGATTGTTTCGAGTTTTGAGTTTGTTTAATGTTTTGAACCTACCAGAGGCTAGAGTCAGCACCGCTAATAGTGGCCAATCGGCCCAATTCCATACATGATAGTGCGGGGATGAGTAATTATTATTCGTGACGTCATCTTAACCGCAATCACCAATGACGTTGTAAATAATAAGCAACTATACTGCCCAAGCGCCTGGCCGCCAGCCCGCCACCTTCATAACAAAATAAATAACAGAAATGAATGGTTTTTAATAAATTCAACATTTAAGTTACTTAGATTTCTCTGAGAGATGGAAAAGATGTCTTCTTTGTTATTAAATTAAAATGCATCACCCACGAGAGTTCCTGTTGGAAAAATAGTTCAAATATAAATATTAAATATTGTAAAATGAAAATTAGAATATTTTTCCATTCTGAAATTTCCGTGAAGAAACACTAATTCTCTAACACTAATTAATATAACAAGTCACTGAGTTGGTAATCTAACCCTAACGTAACGTCTTCCATTAAAAGCAATTCCTTCCCAATTTTTTTTTATTTTTAATTCAATTTTATAATAAAGGTTATTATAATTCTATTTAAACAAGGAATTTAAAGTCAAATATGCTTTAAAAAAATTGGCCGTAATTTTAATTCATATTTTGATTTATATTATCGTTCACTCAATTGTTAAAAATGCGTATCATTTTTTAGTAAAAATTAACATTACGTAGGCGGTCTAGTATAAATTTAAAGGTCTTTGGTGATCTCTATGTCACCAAGCCATCTTCGGCGATTCTCGCTTGCGCAATGATCTGTGCTCTTTGGTTTAAACCACGGTATGACGTAGCCGCGGCCCGCGGCGCTCAGCTGTGATTGTGTGGCATCACTGGAATGTGTACATTATTTGGCTTGAATAATGGCTTTGTCAAATGCCAATTGAATTCATTAAAATTTGTATTTCAATTTTCAAACTTGTAAAGTACAGAAATACAGAATTATTGTTCTCAATTCAATTCAATCTTGTTATTTGTTTTTTTCCAATTAACTATCCATTTCAATACACATCATAAACTATGAACATTTGAACAATAACAATAAGCATCCATCACCCAATGAGCCAATGACTAGACAAGATGAACTCAGATGATGAGTCTGACTTTCTCCTCAGATTCAAAACAATTAGTGCACTAAATAAAAATTACACTGCCAAGTGGCAAGTGCCAAAGTAATGAAAGTAATAGACTAATAGTAAAGTTGTTTTCCTTTGACCTTAACAGCGAGTTTAGTTACATATGGATAATAATTTATTATCAATCTGCGTTATATTCTGATTTCAGTGATTTCTAAATAATTTCTATTTTCTAATTTATTTCAAAGTTCTTCACTTCCAACTTCCAATCAGCCAATGTCATTTAACCATTTAGGCCAACTGTTCAGAAGGCATCCAAACCCTCAGATATGCCGGTATCTGCAAAGCAGGCTTGCGGAGCCGCCAATTTTTTTCCGGCTCCGGCTCCCATAAATTTGACGGCTCCGGCTCCCTATGAAGATAGTATCACACGAAACAAAAATTTTTGTAATTGCGCCACGCAAACATGCCGCTGATAAAAAGTTATGCAAATTTTGTCGCGTTTACCCCCATAGCAGGCCCGTAGCGTGCGGGGGGGGGGCAGGGGCCCCCTGCGTTTTGTCAGGCCCCTCTGCTTATTTGTTCTACTTAGTAAAATGTATTACCTGCCCCCCCTGCTATTGCCTGGCCCCTGCTGTAGATTGCCTGGCCCCTGCTGTAGAATTTTCACGCTACGGGGCTGCCCCATAGTCAGGAACTTGAAAAATATACGCATGTCGGTTTTACTACAAACACACGCTACGGGCCTGATTCGCGGTCAAATAATAATACGAAATGACGCGTTCTATTTGTCGTCTTAGTAAATTTTTTTTTAAATGATTGATACAATTATTCTATAAAATAATACTGTTTTAACTTTATATATAACAAAATAACATGCCATTAAAACAAGCAATTAAGCCTGTTCCATTCTGGACACAGGACGTGTTAGCGCATTTTCATGTTATGTATCAGTACGTTTGTTATCTTTCAGTAAATATTTGTAAATTTTGGGAATGTTTATAAATTCAATTGTGTAATGCATATATCTGAAAAAAGATATTAAAAGGACGTTTCTTTATATTTGAAAACAAAATTATTTTCCCTTAAATCTAACTACAAGTGGTTTGTGGTCACTGAAATAGGACTCATAATTGAAACATTGTAAATTGTAGTCATTTAATCGTCCGAAAACTCGTCAATTGTTATTTTATATAAAGTACGGGAAGTAAGTCATGTTGAATAACTGTTACAAAAATAAATAATGATTACGCCCCTT
>JAGDYQ010000022.1:8441698-8634198 GCA_021962125.1 Bulinus truncatus
TATAAATAATAAAAGCTAATCAAAGGGGCGTAATCATTATTTATTTTTGTAATAGTTATTCAACATGATTACTTCCATCTCTAAATTTATCAAAATTCATGCGCGTGGAGCAATATTTATGGCTGTAACCCGGAAAAAAAATACGGATTTCGTCCGGCGAAAATGCTCTAAAATGTCCTTTGTCCGAAACGGAAAAGACTTAAATTGCTTGTTTTTTTTTTAGGTTTTTTGGGCTCCTTTAATTAAAAAAAAAACAAAAACTTTTTAGCTACTTTGGACACATCTCCTCCTGTTAAGGGGCGATTCAAGGGGTGCCATGTTGGTGGTGTAATGTACAAGAAGCCAGAGTGTTAAGTTATTGTGTACATTATCGGTCACCCTAAAAAAAAAAACCCTCCTTTTATATCATTTTATATTTAGGTGTGTGTGTGTGCTTGTGAGACATGGGGTATGCCTGAGGCTAATCCCGTCATCCAGGGATAAACAACTGGTTTTAGAATTAATCTCCGCGGCTTCCCTTGGTTTGAAACAATGTCAACAAGAACCTGACGAACTTACGCACACGTGTTGCACAAACATCGATGCAAACAGTCACTGTCGGCTAACTATTATTATTATTATGTATTTTTTTTGCCATCGTGGATTTCAGATCAATCTAAGACTAGGTAAACGTTGCTGAGCCCTCAGAGCTGCGTGCGATACTTAACTTGGTCTTTTATCTTTGATTTCAGGCAAATGTACATTCAGAGGTGTTGGCTGGAGGGGAAAAACAAAAACAAAACATTTCCATATGAGTAAATGAGAACTTTAGTACGGTGACCAGATATTTTTTGGGAAGGTGTGGGAGGGGGGGGGGGAAACACATAGGGGATTTGGGGACAACTTGGTAAACCTTCCTCAACCGGAAAACTGTTCATGATAATGGACATAATTTTTTTTTGTTTAGTTAAGAGCAGTTTAACACATATACACGTGTACCTCGTGTGCTGTGCAATGTTCCCTCTAAGCTGAGCGCGTGAGCGATCGCTCACACGAATTGAGAGCGTCGCTCATACTACACTACGATCGCTCACTCCGACGGACGACATCGCTTAAATCACTCACAAATTTTGGCCTCAAAACAAAATGTCCCTCAGAGACAAAATTTTTTGCTCACTACTTACCACACCTTAGAGGGAACATTGGTGCTGTGTGTCTGTGACTCGTAATAAGCGGTGCATGGATTGCATGTGAATTTTAGAAAGTGGCTACGGTTCCAAGTAACGGGAACTCCGTATTATTTTTTTTCCGGGGTCCAGCTATAGATGCATATTTTTTGTTTTCGGGGTTAGGGTTAGGGTTAGGAATAGGGTTAGGAGCAATATCAATAGCCAGACCCCGAAAAAAAAAATTCGGAATCCGGCTATCGCGCATGCGCACATCACAGCCGTAAAAAAATAAAGTCCGTCTAGAGCGCTAGAGCGCATGCGCTTCTATAGTTGGACCCCGGAAAAAAAAATACGCAGTCCCGTTCCTTGGAACCGTAGCCACTGCTTACGACAGTAGTACATTGGCACTTTCAGATTGAAAGCCGGCCGGGCTGAAAATTTAGCCTGACCTTTCCGGGACGAATGATGCGGTACAAACAAAACTGAGGCATGTCATCGCCTGGTCATCGTTAGCTATAGAAAAGACCATCACTGCAGTTAACATTTCATGGGAGGTCATGGTTAGCTATAGAAAAGACCATCACTGCAGTTAACATTTCATGGGAGGTCATCGTTAGCTATAGAAAAGACCATCACTGCAGTTAACATTTCATGGGAAAACCCGTTGAGCAACTAGTATTATAGTTTCGCACCAGCATTTATTCTTACCTTTACTGTCAATGGAATTATTTCCTTTCATTACTATTGATTGAGCTATGTTCTCTTTAATTTGTAGCTTTGCAGACGACATACATAGACGCGGATGAAGTTGGATAAGGAGTTTTATGTATAACGACAATCGATAATTTTTTTGTATATTCTCCTTACTAGATTTTTTTGATACACATTCTCAATGGACATTTCCCAACGTCCAAGCAACTCATTAAAAGATAAATCAAATAAATATTAAAAAAAAAATGTATTAGATGCATGGTCATTATTATTGTGTTTCGCTTTGAAAGTCTCCCGCTCCAAAACCTGTAATAATTCCTATCTAAACTTGACATCGGGTCTGTGAGCGTGTGAGCCGGGTTTATAATTCTCTGACGGAACATTCACACGGGGGGGGGGAGGGGACCGAGAATGTTCGTGTCAGCGACCAGGTTCTTTTGTCACCGCCTGCCTCTCACCCGGTATGTCGCTGACAGGTGGCAGACGTCGTAGTCCACGGCCTTTAGGCTATCAGATGACCGAGGTCCCCCCCCCCCCCCCCAAGTTCGGAGAACGTGGTCTTCTCACGGAATACTCTCGCTGACGTCACATCCCCCCGACCTTCTTACGCCACGTGAATGGTTTTTGATTCCCCCACTCCCCGACCGCAGATAAATATCGTCACCCCTCCCCCCTTCAGGGGGTGGGATAAGAGTCCTCCGCCCGACCTTCTCCCACATCCACTGTGATCTAATAACTTAACACTCTGGCTTCTTGGACATCCTGATGGGGTGACCACGATGACGTGAAAGTAATTATCACCGCCAATTATCTACCCCCCCCCTTTGCAATCCAGCCAATCAATTAATTCAGTCTCTGGGAAATCGGTGGAACGGTTCTCAAAAAAAAAAAAAAATGTTGTCAGTACATGTGAGTATTAGCGCCAGCGTGCTCCCCCCTCTCTCTTATGTGATCTCCACAGTCCACACAAAAAGAGTGACTCTGTCCCATGCCATCGGAAAAAAACAAACAAACAAATAAACAAACCCATTAGTGGGTTATACGATTAAGAGATCAACATCTAATTCTCCAGGGTCTAATGATAATAATAATACATTAGAATAATAATAATAATATGTTCAGTACCCATTTAGATTACATAAAGTATTAATGTACTCCCGAAGTTAGGCTCTCCAAAATACAAATGTGTAGATTTCGTCTTTAAAAAATTATATAATCAAAGAAATATTCGATACATCGGTGTGAAGTTGATCAGGTTTATTTCTCTTTTCACCGTTCGTCTCCAGGATGCGCGTTTCGCTTCGTTGAATTGACATGTATGTGTCTCTTACCTACCCCCCCCCCCCCATCTAATCGCCCCGCATCTTTGGTGTCTTCATTAATGGTTTGATGCTATCACTGGATGATGCAGACTGGCAGATGGCGGTTCAAGCCAATTCTGAAATAGGGGTCGGGGTTTGGGGGCTGGGCGGAAGAATTGAGGTGAGATGCATATCAGGCTTAAGTAAGCGTTCATAAAATACATGCGCGGCATATCCGTTTAGGTTGAATCTTTGTGGAATGATTAGATTGTTCCATATTCACAAGGCATCTTTGAAAGATGTATCGGCAACGTGGATGCTGTTTTGGGACATTTTTTTTGGGGCGGGGGGGGGGGGTGGCTAATGATGCCGCTAATGGAATCATGGGGTGGTGGTCGGATGGCCGTGAGGTGTAGAACGTTTGATTGACTGTCGGCCGGAGAGTCCCGGGTTTGATCCTCGGTTAGAACCAAGGGGAAATTTTTCCCCAAGATGAAGTTTGATGTTCCACCAAGTCCGCACGGCTTTAAATGGCGGTACCTGACTTTGAGTTGGGGAAATTAAAGGCGGCTGGGCGTTGTGCTAACCACGCAATCCCTTCTTCATACGCCGAGGTTACAGAAACAGTTGAATTCTTCATCTGCCCCGACGGCTCTCAAGGGCATAGGGAACTGAACTTTTTTTTTATTATTTATTTATCAAATCCTATCCGAAGGATTTATCCGAAATGTCCCACAATTTATTTGACACCAATTAAACATATTTCTTGAGCATTGAGTGAAACTTGTCATGTTAATAATTAACTTTTTTTTTTCAGCCAGAAATTATTTTTTTTATATGTAAAAATTTCACCAGGAATATTTAGTTTTAATGATGTAAACAAAAAAAAAAGAGAGAGAGAGAGAGAGAGAGAGAGGAGAGAGAGAGAAAGTGAGAGAGAGAGAGCGAGAGGGAGGGAGAGAGAGAGAGAAAGAGAGAGACAGAGAGAAGGAAAAAAAACGTTGAACAGACTTGTCACTTGTACGGTTTAACGTCTTTTAACGATCATGTTCGAAGATTTCCCGTCCATTAGACTTTACGTGTGAGCCATGCAACATGTGAACCACCCCCTCCCCCACCCCATATTATCCATCCCCTCCCTCTCCCCCCTTTCTCCCTTTATGTTTTTTCCCCCCACGTTCTTTCTTTTGAAAAACTCGACTTCCTTCACCTCCCGGGCTGATTGCAGAGAGAGAGAGAG
Organism: Bulinus truncatus; assembly: GCA_021962125.1. Lineage (NCBI taxonomy): Eukaryota > Metazoa > Mollusca > Gastropoda > Planorbidae > Bulinus > Bulinus truncatus. The sequence continues at coordinate 8,446,099 of JAGDYQ010000022.1, forward strand.
CCCGGTCATGTATTGACGTCTCAGGGTTCACCGCACTCAAATAAAATAGATGGTCAGCCAGGAGCGTAACATTACGTCTGGAGGTCAGCGCGGACATTGACCAAAAAGACATTCTCCATTTTTCCCCCCTCCACATGTCTGCACGCGCGGGCTCATGATTTAAAAAAAAAAAGTGTTTTTGATATAAAGTAATAGGTCGAGTTTTACTTGCGCCCACCTACACATAATTTTAAACGATGACATAAAAAAATGGGTTGTTCACAGAGCGAAGCGAAAAAAAAATGGGTTTTGAGAAAGATGGGGAAAACAATGGTTTAACGGATGAATGCGTTTGAAATAAATAAATAAATAAATACATGTGTAAATTGTTACAAAACAAAACCAAAAAACAAAACATGACCAAGTACAATTTGCAAAATATTTGACATTGCGAAGAAGTTAAAATTGTTGAATAGCCAGATTTTTTTGGTCACACTTTCTGTGCGCGGTTTTATGCCTATTTCAAATTTTCTTCATGCATTGTTTTGTAAAGTTCATTTTTGGTGTTTGTGTTTTGAAATGATCATTTAGTATCAGAGGCGTAGCGAGGGGTGGGCAAGGCGGGCATCGTGCCCCGGGCGCTACTCACAAAGGGGCGCCAAATGGTATATTTTACATATAATATTATATGGTTTTCGAATTGGGGGGGGGGCACTAAAAAGGTATTCAAAAGGTATTGTGCCCCGGGCGCGAGTTAAGCTCGCTACGGCACTGTTTAGTATGTAAGTGTTTTGAAAAAGATTACTACGCCTGCACGAAGTGTCTCGTTTAAAGCTCATATTGTGATCGCGTAGTGCAGTGGTTCCCAAAGTGTGGACCTTGTTGGGGGTACGTATGTGCTGCATCCGGACTGAAAACATTTTGTAAACATTGCACGGCTAAAGCGTAAAAAGTGAAACGAGGGGAAACAATGAACATAAAAATAATATATGTAATTTTTTTTTACACTAGGGGTACTCATTATAAATCAACAAGGGGGTACGCACATGTCGAAAGTTTGGGTACCACTGACCTAGTGTTTTGAAAAGGTCGCGTTGACGTGCAAGTTTGTATTCTGTCTTTTTTAAAACAACGACGTCTTCGCCCGGTGCTCTGATAAAGACGTGTTCATGCTGTGAAGCCGTTTCACGGATGAGTACATCTCTTCTCAGGCACTAATCACCACCTCATGATTGCCTTTCACTGCCCCCCCCCCACCATAGCGGAAATGTTTTTGCCCATGCGTGTGTCTGACTAAATCGGCCGTCCGTAGTTTCGTACGTGATCAGTCGATAGATCATAGCAGGAAATGTTCCACTTAACTTTGCTAATGATCTCAGCATTGCCGCATACCTCCGGGATCATTTCCCTAATCCCCATGGCACGGCTGTACGTATTGCTGGTAAACTTTATACCATTAGATGATTCATTGAATAGATTCTTTGTTTGGTTATTGTTTGGTTTGTATTGATGTGAGTTTTTTTTGTTGTTGTTGTTGTCAGATTTGTTTCATCATTTAATTATGTGCTCAAAGACAACGGCTAGGTGGCGTACGCGCTATGTGGCACTCAAACGGGTCTGAGCCTGTGTGGTCCGTAAATGTTTTAAATTGATTGTTCGATTTGCGTTTTGTTGACTCGACAGCTGGTGGGTCTTCCCGTTTTGCGACATTAATTAAGTGTCAATTACAGCATATGAACGTGTCATCTTGGTCCGCGCTAGCAGCTTCAGTGTTACAATTTATAACGCCGCGACGGGCGTTTCATGCATTGCGCCGTAAAATAATTCCTTTTGTGTTATACACAGCAGGACGCAGTAAATGTCCCCCCCCCCCCACTGTTAACGTGTAGATGTGTAACACAGTGAATGCCATGAAGTCCGCAACCTAAATCTGTCAATTCCTTTGTGTTTTATCCAACAGGAGGCGCTGATGCCTGTCCTGGATGCCAGCAACTTGACCGAGCTGAGGGAGGCGATCAAGCTGACCATCTCAAGATGCGTCCTGAACACGGTGAGTCCTGTGGTTTTTAAAAAATTTCGGTTTGTGGTATGTCTTATCCTTTCATGTGGTTTGGCGGTTAACATTAGACCGGCCCCCCACCCCCACCTACTTTGTGTGGGGGGGGGCGGGGGTGTCTATTTAGAGACACTAAGATGCTCTCAAAACAGCTAATAGACCAGACATGGGCTAACTGCGGCCCGCCAACGAAGTACTACAGCCCATTGATCCGACCCACGCGCAATCCTTTATCTGCGCGATTACAACAGGCAACGTTCACCCTTTCAATACATACCAGTTCATCTATGCTTAGTCCGGATACCAGTCCATCTATATCTAGTCCGGATACCAGTCCATCTATTCCTGGTCCGAATACCATTTCATCTATTCCGTGTCCGGATACCGGTTCATCTATTCATGTTCCGGATACCAGTTCATCTATTCATGTTCCGGCCGTTCTATCAAGTTTAGGCCCGTGGATCATCATTTTTCTCGCCCCCCCCTCCCGCCCGGACCGTTAATGGCCACTTGTATTGGGTGACCGTCAACTGTGCGCTGTCTGTCTGTATTCTACAATCTACAGCGCAACACATTCAAACGGAACAAGACAGCAACCAATGAGGCCATATATAAAAACAAGCAAACAAAATCCAGCAAATGTTTCTATCACACACACACACACACGCACACACCCCACACTGGCCCGCCATATCCGTGGACTGGGTGCACGCCATGACGTCACGGTTTCCATCTGATAAAATGTGCTGGAGAAATACAAAAAATGAAATCAATCAATCAATCACGTGACACGTTAAGACGAGTGAATACACTGACGGGGCGATGCTGTGTGTCGACTGGGTGTCGTCGGGGCTGTACGGTTTTGTCGGGGGGAGACGGCAACAGATAATATACACACACCCGCACGCACGCACGCACGCTAGGAATAATGAACCTAACCTTTTTTTCTTTTTTTTTGGCTGTTTTATTTTAAATCTCAGACCAAGTCGGTTTCCTGTCATATTAGCCAAAATAAATCAGCTTTAGGAAATTTTTGGTTTTTTTTTAAAAGCCGGACGTATTTTAATTTTTCCTTTTCTTTCGGTGTTTTTTTTTGTAATAATTAGGACATCTCCTCTGGTGCACTGAAATGTGTTTTTTTTTTAAATTAAGACCAGGGCGTTTCCTAGACCCCCGGAGTACTTGGTACATGGCGGGCCGTGATGGGGGCTGTTCAAGGCAGGGGCACAAACTTTTATGGGGGGGGGGGGGGGCTCGAACAGTTGACCTTTACATTTTCGTTCATGTTTCTCGGGCCAAAGGCTGATGTGGAAGGAGGGCATTCTAGTTAATTCTGCCCGAGGGTTCTCCCCACCCCCCCCCCACCACACACACATTGCAATCAAGTTTTTTTTCATGGCTGCCCTGGCTTGGAATATAATTTGAGATCCTCTACAGATCATGTGAATGCAAACAGTCAAACTATTGACCAAAAAAACCGCAACGTGTGTTTTGTTTGTTTGTATTCCAAGCCACCATCAACCAAATAACGTTTATTTTTTTTTAGAAAGTGTTTCTGTGCTCGCAGACCCTGTGTCTCTTAAACACATTCTCAATCACATACTTTGTGGTGTATATATATATATATATATATATATATATATATATATATATATATATATATATATATATATATATATATATACTATGAGTTACAAGTACCCGGCTTTGCCCGGGTTTAAAATAAGGTTTTCTGTTTACCTTTTGTTTTCTCCCTACCCCCTCTCTCCCTCCCTCCCCCTCTCTCTCCCTCCCTCCCCTCCCTCTCCCTCCTTACCCCCTCTCTCCCTTTCCTTTCCCTCCCTCCTTCTCTCCCTCTGCCCCCTCCTTCCCTCTCCTCCCTGCCCCCTCTCTCTTTATCTCTCTCCCCCCTCCCTTTCTCTGTACAATTAAACGTTAAATTACGCTTCTTAAATAAACAGAAAACCTTACTTTAATCCCGGGCAAAGTCGGGTACTTGCAGCATGAAAAAAAAACAACAACAATATTTTTTTTCCGTCCCTAGCCCTTTCTTCACCGTCCGTTCAATTACACATTCACTTGGTGCACGATTTTTTTATTTATAGTGAAGGCGATCCCATACCGTGAATACTTTAATATAGTAAAATACTAAAATAATTAATTACAATTAAACTACGCATTGAGATTGTATTAATAATGTTAATAATGTCACAGAAACATTTTCATTAACGTATTTCGGTTTATTAAAGTGCACCTTTAATTTTAATCTTCCAAATACATAAAACGATAGGTAAATAGATATGACTATTGATTTCATCATGTTTACAATTGGAGTTTCCGGGAGTTACCCCTCTTTTAAAAATGTATGATAGGGAAATGACGTCACAGAGGAATTTTATCTATGGCGCCGTCGAGATTACTTTAATATAGTAAAATAAAAAAAAAAATAATTACAATTAAACTACCCATCGATATGAAACGAAACCTGTCCTATAACCTTCCCCATGTAATTATGTGTATGTGTAACAAATTTCACATTATTTGGTTATCTGGATCTTGAGTTATAAGGGAACAGACAGACAGACAGACAACAAATGCGTCTTATAAGTATAGAGATATATATACATACATATATACAGTGGATTCCGCTTAATTGGGACAGCCGCTTATTTGGGACAAATCTCTAAGAAACCAAACCAAGAAGCCAATAGTAAATTTGTATGTTTGATTGGGACAGCCGCTTAATTGGGACAAAAAGCCTCGGCCCCGAAATATATATATATATATATATATATATATATATATATATATATATATATATATATATATATATATATATATATATATATAGAGAGAGAGAGAGAGAGAGAGAGAGAGAGATTGTCTAGACACGCCTGAAGAATATAGAATCACTTCTTATTGCCTCCCATCCCCCCCCCCCAATCCCCCCAAACACGTTTTTTTAAAATTTCGACTTTTGTTTTTTTTTTCCTCACCTCGTGCCACCCTCCTGTGTTATGAATAATTCACCAGTTCAGTGGACAACACTATGGCCGGACGCCCCCCCACCCACCCCTTTTCACTTTGTCTACTGTTGTCTCTAGATCTGTATCGCGGTGCGTACACAGGGACGGTGCGTGGATTCGCTACATACACTCTCTGTTGCCACACGGGCAAGACTCGGTCTATGTCAGTGTGTGTGTGTGTGTGTGTCCCCCCTCCCCCACAGCGTGGTACGCGGACCCCTCGGGGTGGGGGGTAACGTTAAGAGTTCGCCCCCCCCCCCCCGGGTTACGAGCCGCATAGGGCTGAGAACATGTTAAAGCGAAACCGATGAAATGAGGGGAAACTATGACCGTAAAAAAAACAAACAAACAATATGCACATTTTTTTTTAAAAACTACGGGTACACATGATTAGAGAAATAAATAACGGGGTACACAGATATCAACAGTTTGGGAAACACTGTTCTATATGAACCACGCCATAGGGCGTTACACTAATTCATGTAATTATTTAGTTGTTTTTTTTTGAATCACTGTCTGGTCTAGCGCCCCCCCTCCTCGGGGGCATGTCAAACTCGGGGCGCTTGGGTCACAGTGTGTGTGTGTTCTGAAACCTCGTTTCATTCTTCTAAAACCTTTTTCTTTTTCTTTCTAACCCAGTGTCAGGGTGTTAAGTGGTACCATTGTTCTCTGCCATCATTGTCTGGGTATTACTTTCTCAATAATATTAATGAGGCATTGCAGAGTTTAAATATTATTGTTATTTTATCTTGGAGGCGTGTTTGTGGTAGCTGTGGCTCTTCTTTCATTCCACTAATCAAATACCAAATAATGTGCGAAGACAGTGTTCTTTGCTGATTGAAGTTTATTACGATACAATAATATAGAAAATACGATAAAATAAGTTCACTGTACACGTTGTAAAAATAATCTGTTGGATCACCACATTTCTAGTAAGAACTCCATTATGTTCTAATGATACATCTGTATTATATCCAAGTACAAATACACAAAAACTTATCTAGAAAATATATCTCCATCATGGAGGTGAACTGTTACTCTCATGATCACTCACAATAATAATTACAATATCCTAACATGGAAAAAAACATCGACACGTCTGTCGTGTACGAGAGTGATCCTTCAACTGACAAAAACTCTCTTCCGGAAATATAAAAATTCGGATCTCAGTTAAACAAAAAGTGATCCTAATGTTTACGAAACAATTATACCTTTACACACAGGCCGGATATTCTGGTGTTCGGATTGTCGCGAGCTGTAACGCCGATAGGCTACTGTGTGAGTAATTGTACCAAGTAGCCATAATTGTTTTTTTTTCTTTCTCCTGGTGAAGAAGGGGACTCGAGATGAAGAGGCTTGTGCAAGTCCACGCAAAAATTAGATATCAATCTTTTGACAAGCCTTGAACGCTTGGAAATGGAGCTCTGTTCATTTCTGTACGCCCTGCATTGCCAGTGTTCAGATTGTGAGCTCTGTTCATTTCTGTACGCCCTGCATTGCCAGTGTTCAGATTGTGAGCTCTGTTCATTTCTGTACGCCCTGCATTGCCAGTGTTCAGATTGATGGCTATTTTCCACCGGCACTGTGATGTCCCGGCAGATGCCTATTTTTTTCCTGGTATCCCGTTAATATATTGTTCGTTAAAGGATTCATGTCCGACACCGTGTAACATGGGCATGTTTTTTTTAAACCCACGGAGTGGCCTTGACCTACATTATCGATTACCGCTTCTCGCTCTCTCTCTCTCTCTATTTTTCTTTCACGTCTTCTCGAACACAATTCCTCAGTCCTAAAAGTAAATGGAATTAGTGTTCATTAGCTCAAAACCTAAGTAGCTTATCCTGCAGGAGAGAGAAAGAGGAGAGAGAGAGAGAGGAGAGATAGTTTTAAAATAACTCGTTCCAGCCAATTATTATTATTATTTTTTATTTGTTTGAATACTGCTAGTCACGTGTTCTGTCTAAAGCAGCGGTTCCCAGAGTGCGGAGCGCGACAGCAATGAATGTTTGTAATTAAAATGTTTCGAAGAAATATGTGGTGCTCACCTTCACAACTCGCAGGCCTCTCAAGCGTATAGCAGTATATATATAGCAGTGCCCAGCAATGTATAATAGCGTCTAAGAGTATAGATTTGAGTTTATAACAGAATACAGCAGTGTATATATATGTTAGTGCAGGTCATTGTGTAGCGGTATCTGACAGTATATAAAAGTATTAGTATATAGTATAAAATAGTGTATTGCAATATTAAGCAGTTTATATCTGTATAGTCAATATATATCTATATAATCAGAGTATAGTAGTATATAGCGGCGTATAGTAGTATATAGCAGTGTATAGCAGTGTATGGCAGTCTACAGCAGTGTATTGCCACAACAAAGTAGGCCTTGAAGTCATTGGTGAGAATAACAAAATAATATTTCTCACTAAGACTGTTTATCCACGCCTTGTATGCATTCGAGGATTTTTTTCTTTTTAATTTAGACTTTAAAAAAAAATTATGATAATGAAATTGCGATATCACAGATTTATTTCATTTGCCCCTAAACCACCGACAGGTTGCCCGCCCCCTGGTTCAAAGTGTTAAGACCCGCTGGTTCAGCATACGTTTGCAAAGTGTGGGACGCGGTTGGGAGAGTATCATATAAATATTTTGGCATGATTTGCGAACTCTCCATCCCGGTCTGAGAGACATACCATGATCTATGGGGGATAGATCATAGGGGTTCTCTAGTCAGGAAAAAAAAAACCCTTTCTTGCGAAGGTGGTGGTACTGTGGTCAATGAGGACTATTCGAGATCGCAGTATTCACAGCTGGCGGTGGTGACGGATGTGGTCGGCACACAACACCCTTCCACTCTGTCCCACTCAAGCACACCTGCGCAGGCTGTCATTTCGGACTGGGGGTACAGGCACACTACACCCTCTCCTCTGTCCGAGTGGCAGGAAAAAACCCTTGCCTTGCCATTCTGGCCGATCAGCAGTACACACACCCTGCTGGTCTGGCCAGTTTGGGCAAGGAATAAAACCCATCTTTCTGCCATCCCGGTACACTCACCCCGCCGCTCTCTCTATATATATATATAAAAATAAAAAAAAAGGTTGGGTAACTGAGGCTGGGTCTTGTTTGAAGATGCTTCATTGCGAATTGATTTTGACTTGACAATATACAGTTGGCAGCTTTGGCTTGTCCCACTCAGAAAACGCACCTGGATTAATGCTTTGCAACTTTTTTTTTTATGATGATCGACTTGTGTCTTTTTACTGCCCGAAGAGGATTTTTCGTGGGACAGTTTGGGAACCCTCCACGGTCCAAACGACATGTATCTCTCGGAGAGCTGACTGAGCCAGATTTTTTTTTCTATCTTTCTGGAACCGGCAACTTCTGGTTTTGACAGTTTCTTGAACACGTGCTGGACTCTCGTAGGAGGGTGGTGGTGGGGGGGGGATGGTTAAGTGTTGGTGTGTGTGTGTGTGGGGGGGATAAGAAGCGTGGTTGGGGTGGATGATGGTGGGATTGTCATGTGCCGTGTGGTGGAGGGGGGAGTGGGCGGGGCTGTATAAATAATCTATGACGTGTGCCGGGATTACTTCCTCAACACGCTTTCAGTCCTTCCACGGTCTGTCTGCATGTCTGACTGAATGAATGTGGTGGACTCTTAAGGAAGACAGACAAAGGCATGGATACACACCCTGCAGTAGAGAAGTAGTTGAGCTATATTCCATCACCTGGACAAGACGAGTGAGTACACACAGCCTTTCTAATGGACAGGCGAAGAAGGCAACTGCCTAAAATGCCCCCCACGACCCCTCCACGTAATCGTAAAACTACCCTTCCCTTTTTTCTTCTAAATTAGACACTACAATTACTTTGACTTAGATCTCCCTATTATCATTAGGGACCCTAACATTCTAAGAATGGCTCTGGTCTGTGTGTGTATGTATGTGTACGTGTGTGTGTGTGTGTGTGTGAGAGAGAGAGAGAGAGAGAGACAGAGAGACAGCAAGATACAGAGAGAGAGAGACAGCGAGAGAGAGAGAAGAGAGAGAGAGATTGTGTCCTGGAAAAAAAAAAACAATAAAGAAGATGTTGACACAGTTTGTTGCTTCCAGTGACCAACCGACACCCCCCCCCCATCCCCGTCCCAGGGGAACTCATTTGATTAGATTTTTCTTGCATGGTCGGTAAAGCAACACATCTCGCCTTAGCCCCAGCCTGTCGTTGGTTTTATTTACAGGGGAAATACATTCTTCTGTGAGCCAGTGGCTTCATATAGTGTGTGTATCGGACAAGGGTGAAAGGTCGCAGACTGTATTAAGCCTAAGGGTGTTCAGCAGTATCCGTGTTTCAGATAACATTTCGAATTCATTCATTCATTTTTTTGTTTGTTCCCCCACAGCAACTGGTCAAGGTGTTTCTTCGGGACCCGCTGACGTCACACCTGGTTGACGAGCACTGCCGGCCCCTGCCCAACAGCAGGTTCATCAGGTGGGTATAGACAGACGGTCACACCCATCATCACACCACTTCCACCCCCCAGTGCGCCCCCCACCCCCACCTCACCTCACCCCCTGATTAACTCATTAAGTGGTAACAGATGAAAGAGGTCAAGGGGGATTGTGTGGTGTCTGTCATGGTTTTTTTTTCTTATATTGGTATTTTCCACTGACCTCTTTCGTTTTGTTTAACCGTTATGTCATTTACTGATTTTAAAATAATAAATTAATAAATATCAAAATTTCATCTTTCGTTCTTCATTCTGGGGGCGGCGTTCGGACCATTCCAGAAGAGATTGACTCTATAACGAGTGCACGTTGACATTAGAAGATGGCAATTTTTCGTGAAAGAGGAGATATATATATATAGTGGATCATATTCATGAGACTACTAGCCGTTGTTGGGGGGGGGGGCTGTGTGCATTTTTGCTGACGATATATCCGCGTATCCAGCCAAGGACACGGTGGCGGATTTATCGCCCAAAGTGGGCGGGCTTCCGGCATAATTTGGCTAGATTTATTGTAAATAATCAACACTGGCGGTAGCGGTTTGTTTGTGTGTGTGTGTGTGTGTGTGTGTGCGTGCGTGCTTGCTTTGCTGTTCATTTACGATGCCTCGATCTCAGCTTAAATCATCTGGCAACACTGGCTGACAGTGTCTCCAGGCAGCACAACCTCGTTATGGGATCATGTAGTGTTTGTCCAGGCTCGTGCTCCGAGTGATTAAGAACTGTATGATTTTTTTTTTTCTAATATTTATTTCCAACCCCCCCCCCCTTTCTCTCCCAACCGACCGGGGGAGATAACTCCAGTTAGTCTTTCTAACCAGAGTTATCCCGCCGTGCAAATAGCTCTGAGGTTGCTTAATCTAATGAATGGTCTGTGTAAAACAAAAATTCTGGCCTTTCCGTTGATTGCATGCAAATATAAGTTGATGGCCTTAAAATATTGAATCAAATCAGTTAATCTAGTGACTTAAATCCTTGATGTCGCCACATGGTACCTAAGTTTCCAAACTCTATTGTTGGGGGATGTTCATGTATAGCGAAGGATACGACTGCTAATAATAATAACTCTCCATATTGTCATGCCAATATTGGTGGTATCGCGTCTTGCCTTGTTACAGGTCACTTTGCCATGGTCATAATCTGTGTTTGTGTAGTTCATAGTTATACATACACTAGAGTTATAGAGTAGCGCTACATATCTTATTTATATTACATATCTTTCACGAAGGAAATTAATACATGCACTATATACAAGGCATTCCTATAAATTATTATATGAACTGTATACATGTAAACATGTATTTAAATGGGTGCAGGTAGAGGATACAATGCATGCCTTTAAATTATTCCATAAATTATATGCATGTAAACGTGTATTTAAATGTAAATTTTGGATTTCGTAAAGTTTAAAGTGTTTGGTTTACGCCTGGGCATTCTGCATCTATTATAAAAAACAACAACAAATATAAAAAAACAACAAACTAATGTATTTGGTCATCTCTCCAGTGACATCTTACACCAGAAGGGCAAGACTGTGGTCAGCGTGAACCACAATCAGGACAGCATCAGGGACCTGCTGGGCAGCCAGCACAGCACTGACAACAATCATTCAGGTGAGCAGTTGGCTCTTGCCCTAGCGGGTAATAACTTATTCTTTCGTATGCCCCCCTTCCCCTGTGGTGCCTTGGGGGTAAACGACAGAGCACTTGGAGGGCCCCATCAGGTCGCCTACAAATCAGGTATGTGTGGGGGGGGGGGGAGCCCTAAGGGTGTGGCGATTTGCGAAACCACCACAGGCTCTGAACCGAAGGAGGTGGATGGTGGCTCAGCGATGGGAGCGTTTCGGAGCTCCAAACCCTGCTTATGACACTCTCGTTAAAACCATAATGCTCAAGCCACCCCTGCCTATATATGGGACCAAAGGATACACTTTGGCGGCATGATGGCCAAGTGTTTTGTTGTTGACCTAAATTATTTAAGGGAACTTTACTATATTTATATATATATATATATATATATATATATATATATATATATATATATATATATATATATATATATATTTGTTTTGTTCAAGCCATTTAGACATTTCATTCTTACTGTGTGTTTTTTTTTTTTTCAATGACATGATTGTGCAGTTTTTTTTTTTTGCTATTGTGTGGATTTTCGTCCTTAATGCCTGTGATTTATTTAAGCCTTTTATGCTCTCGTTTCCGCTTTTTAATTCATTATGTTGTCGTGTGTTTCAGTCTTACTGCTGCCCATACCAGAGAGAGGGACGCAGAAGAACATAGGCTTGGTTGTGGTAAGTTCATTCGATATTTAGGCTTCACCCTTCTAGGGTTCACTCATAAGACCATCTTCCAACATGATACATCCAGAAATAGGTGGATAGTTATAGATAATAAACAGCATAGATTTACCCCATGATCGGCATATAACAGACACTAACACCTAACCTCGTCATGTCTACAACCAGTGCTCAATTCAAAGAAAAAAAACCAGTGCCGGGGATGGCAAAACATTTCTGCAGAGCCTGGGATAAATGTCTATGGTTTCACCCTCCGACGGAGATGAAATCAGCTAAAGCAGAGCCGGGGATGACAGTTCTCAGTGCCGGGGATATCCTTGGCATCCCGGGCGGTAAATCAAGCCCTGTCTATAACACTCAGTGTTTCATAAATAAAGCAACAACAAACAAACCTCGGACTTTGTTACTGAATGTGTGTCTTAGGATGACTTACTTCGTCATCCTAACATATCACTACCGACCAAAATAAAAATAAATATAGCAACAACAAACAAACTGGTTGATGCAGTACAGTTCCTGTGAGGAAGGGGGGGGAGAGAGAGGGGTGTTATTTTCATAATAGCTTGTATCGTATGCAATATGACCTAGTTTGGAGCTTTGTGTAGATTTAGAGTACGAATCAGTTTACCCGGGCCATCAGAAACTAGCGTTGTTGAAAATCGCAGGTGGTATGAACTAAATACGAGTGATTTGGTGGCGCCTTGGGGGGCAGTTTTTTTTTTTTTTTTATAAAAGTATGTTTGCTTGGAGTTGAGTTAATTTTTTCTTTTCAACAGCTTTGATATGCAGCTATCTCTGAATGTAATGCTGTCTGTTATGTACCTCTAATCTAAGAAAGTCTTATGAAATGAAACAATGTTTTTTTTTTGTTCACTGTGTTAATGCAAACCCTCACAAAATGCATTTGGTCTCATTCCAGGTGGTGTCGCAGGCTGGTTCGCTGTCCAGCGTGGACCCGAAGAGAATCGAGCTGTGTTTGAAGCAGGTTTGTCCCCTCAGCCTCCTTTACTTTGTGCTTTGAGATGGTGTAAATCTTTGCTACCATTGTTTAGCTCAGTGCTCCTCATCCCATGTTATGATGTGGAATACTTCTGCTCTGTGGACACTTCTGGTGTTCCACAAAAAGTCAAACATGCAAGGGGGGGGGGGTTTATGTTCATTAATGGACTTTTCTTTTTTTTTTTTGCAAGTGTATTTGCTTCTTGCACTGTAATCTTGATTTTAAAAATAAAATGGCTCCCTAACCTTTAGTTAGATGTATTGTATGTAGTGCACAAAAAATTTAATGTTCCTTGACTTTAAAAAGGTTGAGAACATCATGTTTAGTCAAGAAAGGGCAGACCCATCCCGACCAATGTTCCCTCTAAGCTGAGCGCGTGAGCGATCACTCTCACGAATTCAGAGCATCCCTCATACTATATGTACGATTGCTCACTCCAACGGATGACATCGCTTAAATTGCTCACAAATTTTGGCCTCAAAACAAAATGCTGCTTAGAGACAAATTTTTTTGCTACTGAGGCCATCAAGTTGACCTGATGAAAGCGGGTTAATCAAATAATTTAAAAAAAAAAAAAATCTTTTAACATTTTATGTGGCTCAAAGTTTTATGTTTTTGTCATGTTTTCATATTGACATGACATTTGATTTAGGCATAGAGATGTTTCATTGTCTTGGCTGACATGGTAGTATTGAATCTGCAAACCTGATCAGTCTAGTTAAATGAATTAGGGTGCAGATTAGGCGAGGATGTAAAAAAATGACACTCTCCCAAATACTGGAAGCTGATTGGATGTGGGATTTAGACATAATTTATCATCAACCTTAGATGACGCTGTCCTGAGCTAACAGGTTACGGTCACCCTGACAGATTGGTATCCTGAGTTCATGCGATTAGTGCGGCGATTTATATATGTGTGCATCCACCCATCAACTGTTATTCAAACACTTAACAACTCCATCCATACCAATGTTTTAAGTCAATAGCATATAACATTACAGTTGAAGTTGGGTGTTTATTATCCCATGTCCGGGAGGGGGTGGGGAAATAAAAGAATCAAAATTTGTAAATAACACTGTACAGATTGTCCGAAAGGGATAACTTCTGTCACACATTTTGGATTCGCTGGTTAATAAAAAAAAAGTTCTCAGAACTCTGTATTGCGGGATTCGTGTATTATTTATATTTCACCCCCCATGCTTGGTAGCTGTTTAATATTTTTACCTTTGTGCAGAATTCTTAGAAAATTTCTTCTGTTTTACTTCAGTATTGTGGAAGGTTTAGTTTTGTTTTACTTCAGTGTTGTGGAAGGTTTAGTTCTTTGCATTGAAAATAAATAAATTGAGAGTTTCATTCCTATCTGGGTTATCTCCCTTCAGATCTCCATCACCTACGAAGTGGTTAAAACCAGTTTGGTCAAAGACAACGGACCACCACACATATCCAACTTACTTTCTTTAATACACTTGTGTGGTAAGTAAACAAGAACATTTTATTTATTTTTTAGTTTTTTACAAATACGAATTTTGAGTTTCATATTTTTTCCAGCTTGTAGTAAATTTTGAGGAACAGTCATTGAAGTGACAGAAATGTGCAAAGTTTTTGTGCAGACAAAAATTCTTTGATCATCGTACATTTCTACTTTTTAGTTTAAGGATCAGTAAAAAAAGGCAGTGGTTCGTGGAAAATAAAATAAATGGCAGTGTTAAACTTAGGCTTGGTCTGACTGCTTTATCTGAGTGACTTAAACATCTAGAAGTACAGCTCATGACAGTCTGCATTCATCAGCCATAATCAGACTTCATTTGCAGACTTGATTTTTTTTTTACTTTAGCCAATATGTTTGATTTTTATAGGTTATTAATAAAAGCAAATATTTTTTCTACATATATCAGAAATAATATAAAACAAAATTATATTCAAATCAAAATGATTACACCCTAGTAGATATTTTATTTCTTTATCCATTTAATCATGTTTCTAAAAAAAAAAATGGTCTTTTTATTGATAGCTTTTTTTAAAAAAAATCTGGCTACACTGTGTGCAATTATTTATGTTTCCTTTAACAAACATTTATGTTTCCTTTAACAAACATGTATAATTTACATTTTACCATTGGTAGGCTTCTTGTGTTTTTTTTTTCTCATTTGTTTTTGAATTGTGAATAAGCTTGGAGTACAAACATATGTCACCGGGCCGGTGTCACATCTCATTGAACCCGCAGCTTTTATTCTTTACCGTAAACTATCTCATTGTGCGCGGTCAATAAGAATGTGTTCTGTGGACTGAGGCTGCCGGTGTGTGTGTGTGTGAGCCAGATGGTACAGCCCGGCTTGTCACTTTGACCTGAACTTAGAGAAGCAAGAAAACGTAAACTCTCTTTTATTAATTTGTCATCAAGCTCTTCGCTGTGACGTAGCTGACATTTTTTTCCTCTTTTCAAAAACCTGTCACGTAATTTATGTGTATGCTTTCACGAGCTGTTACATTGTGGAGCAGGGGCACAAGAGTTTCACTGCTATCTTTTAACTTAAGAGCGTCTTCACAATGATTTTCTTTTTAGCTGGCATGTTTACTTGAAGGTTCCTTTTTTTTTTAAATATGGTAACTTCATACAGGCTTGTATCACCCACTGGCTATGATAGTTTTTTACTGTGGCAGTCAACTTAAAGCAGCGAGAAAAGAAGACTATTTATTTGAAAAAATTTATTTGATAAATATCGTTACTGAAACAGTATTTCTGATCATCTGTGTATGTTAGCGCAAAGATTTTGATTTTATTTAGATATTCCACAATGACATCTCTGCCTCCTCTTTTTGAAAGTTCTATGATATAAGTTTTGCTTGAGGTGACTTGGCAGTTGGCTGAGAGGTGTAGATAGCTCATAGCTGGGTTAGAACTAACAGAAATATTCCAGGTCCTGGGGAGAATTGGTTGAAAGCCCAAGTCCATGTACCCCCCCCCCCCTGCTTAAAATGAGCTACTGATTTTAGTTGGAGAAGTAAATATGCTGTGGCTACAGAAATAGATAGTGGGACGGATGGCCGAGTGGTGTAGATACTCGACTGTCGACCTGAGAGTCATGGGTTCGAGCCTCGGTGAGGCCCAGAATTTTTCCAGGTAAAATTCGGTGCAAAGTCGTCCCACAAGTCCACCGAGCTTTAAATGGGTACCCAACTTTAAGTTGGGGAAGTAAAGGCGGCTGGGCGTTGTGCTAACCACACAATCCCTTTAAATGCCGAGGTTATAGAAACAGATGAATTCTACACTTCATCTGCCCCGATGGCCCGATAGGGTTAAGGGTTAAGGGAACTTTACTTTTTTACAGAAATAGATGAATTCTACACTTCATTCGCCCGAATGGCCCTTAATGATGAAGGGAAATTTAATTTTATTCCCCTAGAGCAGTGATGCTAAAATACTGGCCCGCTGGCCAAATTTGGCCCTTTATGATAATTTTTTGGCCCCCCACAAGTTTAAAAAAATAACATCTCATTATATCCATACATATATAAAAAATATATTTTTGGCCCTCCAAATGTTTTTGGCAGACAATAATGGCCCACAGAAAAAAAAAAGGTTTAGCATCACTGCCCTAGAGGTGAGCCGCATCCCCCAATCTATTTATGTGGTTAAAAAAAATTTGCTATAAAAAGCAGCACTGTCATCAGTTTAACAAGTTATGAGAAGACAACTTCAGTGCACTAAACAATGTGGCTCATGGAGGGAGCTATTAGGCCAACATTGTGATATACTCTGTTAACAGTTTTTTCAGGTCAAATTTTAATTATGGTCACGTCTTGGATTTAATTCTGCCTTTAGTGTCAGTTTTTATTTTAGTTAAGGGTAAGGGGTAATTAAAAATAATTTTTAGTTTTGGATGATGCTTGTATGATACTTATTTTCAGGCCACAGATGTGTATATATAAAGTGATTCTTATTCTTAATATCAGCACCTTTATTGACACATATGCTTGTTTACTTTAAGGTGAACTCAATGATCCGGATGCAGCCAAGCTAGAGATTAAAGTTGTCCGATATGTAAGCTGTACTATTTTTTTAGTGGGCAAAAAAAAAAGTAATAAGGTCGTAATGTATATGTTCAATAAAATTATACAGTATATATATAATTTTTTTTTTCTATTTTAGTTTTCCCTTTCTGTTGTCTTTTTTAGATCAAATGTTAGTCACAAGTGCAGAGAATTTTTTAACAAACCACCCAGTATTTAATAATAACACAAGTCCAGTGTTGGATCAGAACACAACATTCC
This sequence comes from Bulinus truncatus, assembly GCA_021962125.1. NCBI lineage: Eukaryota > Metazoa > Mollusca > Gastropoda > Planorbidae > Bulinus > Bulinus truncatus. The sequence goes on from JAGDYQ010000022.1 coordinate 8,463,248, forward strand.
TTTAATCATCAATGCTTACTAAGTTTTTATGAATACGCAACTATTTTCCATAAGTATTGGACACGAAAAGTGAACCTCTTCCTGTTATGCTCAACACTCAACTCCCTAATATAAATATACAAACTCACTGTACAACCGTTCTACCGCAACTGCCTTCACTAAACACGCATACAGACACATCCATGCACAAGTTCCTGGATACCATTCTATCACAAGTCAACCTTTCATTCTCTACCCTAACAATTTGTACCATGATTGGTCAAGCATTCATCCAATACCAGCACAGTCACTCTGTTGTGACAGTTAAATTTTTGTTAACACCCACTTTTAACAATTAACCTTCAAATCAAGACAATAGATACAGATGTTTGAGTCAAATGTAAACACTTTTTTGTCATGTCATTTCACTTCACTCCTCTAACTTGATTTATTTGGTTTAGTCTACTTCATAAATAATTACATAAGCTTCACTGTCTCCTGGAGACAGCTTTAAGCTCTTAAACTTTTGCAATCATTGAGTTTTATTGTTCTACTTCAGCTCCAGCGCCAGACAGATGCAGAAAGTGGTTTTTTACTGCTGGTGGTGCCAGAGACACAGATGCTGTTCTGCCAGGTATTTAATTTGCTGGAATAGTGTGGTCTAGTTCAAGGCTTGCCTTTCAAGTATTTTTGTTTTAAAAGAAATGTATAGTATTATTAGGATTCTTGATTATATGAATATTTTCTCAGATGAATTGTCATTCTGTTTGCTTGGACAGTAGAAAACCCACAAACTTTTGCAATTTTTTTTTTTTTTTTTAAGATTAGGAAATTACTACGAATCAGTGACATAATTGAAAGTAAAACCAGACCAATCATAAAATCACCTTCCCACAAAAATAAAATGATCGCAGTAATTATGTTCGTTCCGGAATGGTTCACAAATAAAAAAAGTTTAACGTTGTTTTAACTGAGCTTTACCTAAGCAGTAAAACAATTGAGTGGGCCACAATTAAAATTTTGAACTAGCTTTAAAAAAAAAAATAGTTAAAAAAATATTCTAAACCGAAACATATCAGCCACTCAGTAATGCTAGATAGAATAAAAAAAAATAACTTTCCTTCATAACATTCCATGTTAAGCTGTAGTGCAAGATCATTTATTTAGCTGTCGGTCATTGCAAGATAATTTATTTAGCTGTCGGTTATTGCAAGATCATTTATTTAGCTGTCGGTCATTGCAAGATCATTTATTTAGCTGTCGGTCATTGCAAGATCATTTATTTAGCTGTCGGTCATTGCAAGATAATTTATTTAGCTGTCGGTCATTGCAAGATCATTTATTTAGCTGTCGGTTGTTGCAAGATCATTTATTTAGCTGTCGGTCATTGCAAGATCATTTATTTAGCTGTCGGTCATTGCAAGATCATTTATTTAGCTGTCGGTCATTGCAAGATCATTTATTTAGCTGTCGGTTGTTGCAAGATCATTTATTTAGCTGTCGGTCATTGCAAGATCATTTATTTAGCTGTCGGTTGTTTCAAGATCATTTATTTAGCTGTCGGTTATTGCTGGATCATTTATTTAGCTGTCGGTTATTGCAAGATCATTTATTTAGCTGTCGGTCATTGCAAGATCATTTATTTAGCTGTCGGTCATTGCAAGGTCCTTTGTTAAGTTGTCGGCCATTGCAAGCTCATCAGTAACATTTAATCAGCTTGAGCCTCAGCATTACTGTCTGGAACAGATGGACATGCAAACAGAATGTCAACATTTTGTCCTAATACTGAACACTTTGCACATGCCTTTGTTAAATAGCCTTGTAATATATTTTTTAAAATTTTGCTTAGGCTGTCGGAGACACGGTGCTAGAAGAGGAAATCCGGTTTGCTGTAAGTTTTTTTTATTTATATACTAATTAGATGATTGTTTGGTTTTAAAAAAAAATTTTCTGGTGAAATAGTATTTTTTCTTTCACTTTTTTTTTTTGTTTGACCTAGTCAATGCTGTTAAATTAAAAAAAAAATAATCAAAAACATTCAGGTGAAGATAGTTAATGTGAAGGTTAGTTGAACAGGAGTCAGCAGTTGTCTTAGAATTTTTCGAATTATTTGTTCAAATTTTTTTTGTTCTCCTTATCTTATTTACCAGGCCTCTATTTAATCCATTTGGTTGACATGTTGGTTGACATGTTGTTGACATGTTCGTTGAGATTTTGACCCCCTTAAATATTGTCCAGATAATTTTCATAATTTAAATAGTAGTTCAATATCTTCCAGATCAATTGTATGAACATAACTTTTTATTTTGTTAAATGTAGTTGAATTATTTTTTTTTTTAATTTTTATTTTCAGGGTCCAAGCAGTTGTTTTGCTAAAGCACTTGAGAGTAAGCAGCCTTTAACACTGGCTGACATACCTGTGGTAAGATTTTACTTTGTTGTCTAGATAAGGGTAGTTTGGCAGCTGGTAATTTATTCAATGAACTGGAAAGTGAGGTCAAATGTTAGTCTTCGGTTAAAATGAAGTGGTGTGGATCAATGGTTTAACTATATAGCTGGATGGATATTTTGTTGTCTAGATAAGGATAGTTGGCAGCTAGTAATTTATTCAATGAATTGGAAAGTAAGGTTAAATGTTAATGTGCGGTTAAAATGAAGTGGTGTGGATCAATGGTTTAGCCATGTAGCTGGCTGGATATTTATTGTCTAGTTAAGGGTAGTTGGCAGCTAGTAATTTATTCAATGAACTGGAAAGTAAGGTCAAATGTTAATTTGTGGTTAAAATGAAGTGGTGTGGATCACTGGTTTAACTATATAGCTGGCTGGATATTTCCATTAATTCTGTGCATTTTTGTGGGGCGTAGTTTTTGTGCAAACATTCGGCTGTTTCAGGAGTAAGTGGGGCTGCAAATGTAAATGACATAAAGCTGTTTGTAGCTGATCACTTAATTGTTTGCCGGACAGGCTGTTTAAGCTAGGGGGATCTTAAATTTCTCATAAAAAATGTAGTTCCTCAGAGGTAGAGAGCTAGTCCAATTGAGAACTTCTGGGACCAAACTGATCAATAATGGTTACTTTAAACCAAAAAAGAATATAAATATGTAGACCTCAATAAATACATGACCGGACTTGGTAACCCCACAAAATTTATTGGGTGGTATGTTGTTGGTAATAGCCAAAATAATAATATTTTACTACTGTTAGTAATTTTGTAAATAAGTCACTGTTTTTTTTTTCTATTGTTGGTCATAGAGTGGGGTAGGTAAAGGTGACATTGAAATTTACTTTAACAAACTTATTGGCAGGTGAGTGGTTTTTTTTATTTGTTTAAAACAGGAGCGGAGGCACGAGGTGGAGAAAATCATCCGCCGCCAGATTAACTCGCTGCTGTGCGTGCCTGTGTGTGTGACTGATAGCAAGGACCTCCTGGCGTTGGCCTGCATGGTCAACAAGTGCAACCATGAGCAGTAAGTGTCACGGCTTGCGGACACTGCAATTGTCCGTAATCCTGGGCCGAGGAGGACTGTGGAACCACTGGAGATGGAAATTTTTTTTTTTTACCTTTCAGTTATAATTGTAACAGTATAAATAGGAAAGATAATTACAAACAAAAAAAATTTGTTCAAAAAGAAAACTTAGTGTTTGTGGCCATCGGGTTTACAGTTAACTAACATGGGCATTTTTTTTTTTTATCTTTTACTCATGTCTGTTACAGATTCAAACTTCCTTTGAAAAAAAATAAGGTTTCTATCTTTGTTATCTCACGCGATTTAAAATACATGAATTTGTATTAAGACAATTTCAGTTTCAATTCATTAAACATAACAGCTTAGTACTTTTCTTAGTTTTTTAAACAAATTCTATAAGTCTTCTCATTAACTTTTGTGGGTGGGGGGATGACAGAGTGGTGAAGATACTCGACAGTTGACCTCGGTGAGGACCAGAGGAATTTTTCCGGGTGAAATTCCTTTTCAAAGTCATCCCGCAAGTCCACCCAGCTTTAAATGGGTACCTGACTTAAGTCGGGGAAGTAAAGGCGGCTGGGCGTTGTGCTAGCCACGTCGTCTGCCCCGAACTTTACGTTCCCAGTTCCAAAAATTAAAACTGCTATTTCTTTGTTTTCTAGTTTAGACATAATGCATGGCTATGATCTAAGGTTTTGCACACGAGGAAGTGAGTTTGCATTTGTAATGATTTTTTTCCCCAGATTTAATCAAGAAGATATTGAGACGATACTTCAGTGTTTCAAGTACACAGCCACTGTTCTAACCAGCACCCTAGCCTTCCAGAATGAGCGCAAGTTAAAAAATCAGACTCAGGTAATATTTGTCTCGGACAATATTTTTGTCACCATGTGAACGAAAGGTAAAAAAATTGGCATCTCCTTTCAGTGGTGCAATGTTTATAAAGAAAATAAATTAATTCAAAAATCACTAATTAAGATAGAAAAGTTAAAGACTTCTTCAGGACTGTGGGTTAGGAACAGGAAAGGTGCTTAACTGCCCTCCCCCCTCCCCAGCTGTCAAGGGTTCAAGTCAGGATGAATGTTTGGGATAAGCATTGTGCTAGATACTTAGTCATTTGGTGGGCTGAGGTAACACGACCAGAAACAGGTGAATCTTTTCCGGCCTTTGCTTAAAAATAGCTTTTTAGTACCCTCATGCATGCTGATAGTTCATAGTATTCTCCATCAATTTACATTGAGAATTATATAAAATTATTGTATCTACATAAAAAACATTTTTTACATTTTGCCAGTTCATTGTTTTAATGAACCTTTTTTTTTATGTTGGAGAATTGATAAAAAAAAAAAATTGGGGTATAATTTATTGTAATTTGGGTATAATTTATTATAATTTGGGTATAATTTATTGTAATTTGGGTATAATTTATTATAATTTGGGTATAATTTATTATAATTTGGGTATAATTTATATGTTGATAATAAAAAAAGTGCATTTTATTTTCATCAGGCCTTATTGCAAGTTGCCAGAAAACTGTTTACAAGATTAGGTGAGTAGTTGTCAAAGACAGAGCACTTTTGCCGAATATGGTATTGCATGTTTACTAGCTCATTAGAATAATGAAACTGTAGAGTCAGCCTTTATCTTTCATCTATGTGACAGTGAACTCTAATGCTCTTCGCTGCACTGTTGCCCCCCCCCCCCCCATTAACTTTGGTTAGTTGACTAAATAAAGTAGTTCTGTTTGTATAAGATGCTCGTAGCCCAGCCCAACAGCAGGGCTGAATTAGATGTTAGTTGAATAGTTTTGTAAAGCTTAGAGTATTGTTATCATTGTGCGCCTATGGCAATCTGTTGATTTATAATTCAGACTCGTCTTATAAATAGCACTATCCTGTGATTTTATTGCTCTTATTGCTAGTGTTGTTCTCTATTTAAAACGAAAAAATTTGCTTTCGTTTGCATGCTTTATGTTATGTGCCCAGTTATTCCACCTCTCTAGATCCGCTGTTAGATCAAAGCTCTGGAGCAGCTAGCCCTGACAGGGTAAGGTTAGTCAGCCCGGGGAGTAGCAGAACCGGAAACAGTGGATCGGAAATGCATTCACTCTCGCCCAAACTTGTCAGCCGAGAAGGCTTTGGCGTGCGCTCCCCTTACTGCGCAGAGTCGCAGAGTGTTGCAGAACTTTTGAACAGCCTGCCAGTAGGTCAAACCCAGAACACTTTGGTCGTTCTGCCCCTCTCTGCCTTTAAGGGCACTGGGCAGATGTGGTTTGAAAGTGAAACCGCAGAGGCAGCAAGCAGCACCTCAAAATTCATTGGTTCAGTGTTCCTCAGACACACCAGACCTGATTCGGAAAGCTCTTCAGAATATTCTACAGCCTCAAGCTGTCCCCCATCGCCGGCAGGTCACAATCCTCTCCTAAACCCCACAATGAAAAGTACGAACTCGTCCAAGTACTCCAACAGTATCAACTCAACTACCAGACTAGGTGGATCACTGTCTGGACCTTCTGTCAGGGGGGACAAGACTCCATCTCAGGTGGATACTTCTGCATTTAATCTCCATTCAGAGCGCAAGCTTCCCCAAGTTTTACACCAAGCTTCAGGTGCTGGTGGATCATTGGGGGACAGTAAAAAGATGTCGGAGCTCGAGTTTGCCAGGTGTTTCTTTAACAACCTTGAGCACTTTGAAGACCTGCTGTTCTCAGTTCACGGTCATGCAGTATTACCCGTTTCGATTACTCCGTCCTGCGAGAGAGGCGGCACTCCCCACTCACATGATTCTTTGGCTGACAGGGAAATAAAAAATCAAGACTTTAAGGCCAACAACTCAAGCTCTTTCACACTAGACAATAGCTGTGCTAAACCTCTGGCTTTTAAAAGATGTTCCAGCTGCCAGTATAGGACATCAGCAACCTCTGACAAGACCTCCACATCACCTGGAGGTAAGCAGAGCTTCAGGTCCTCTGTCAGAGCCAGAAGGAGAAACAGCCTGTCCCTTCAGAGGAGCAACATGGAAGTCTTTGCACACACTTCTGACGAAGGGTTTGAGACAGGAGTCAGTATCCGCAAGAAACCCAGGAACGCCTCTACCAGGCAGAGTAGATCAATGTCCAACAGTTTTGCGGCAGGTCAGAAGTCCAGCCCGGTGGCCAAAAAAAAGAGAAAGACTTTGATTAAAGTGAAGGCCGCCCCATTGTACCAGATAGTGAAACCTTCGGCTCAGCGTGGGGTGCAGGACATGTCCGATGATTGCTCCTTTCATTCAGTGTCAGAAGATGAGACAGACAGAGATAAAACTGATGACAACTCCTTGCAGAGGCTAATCAGCACGCTGCAAGATGTTGCTGGCAGCAGAGATCAAGTGTCCTGGTCTTTAGTTGCAGTGTCTAAACCCTGCTCCTCCGTTGACAGTCAGGCTTCCAACCACAGCTCACTCGGGCTTCACACAAGTGCCCTAGACCTTCAGAAAGACAGGAATGAGGTGGCATCCGAGGAAGATTCCCCATGGTCTGAGAGTTTAGTCGAAGACCTGAAGGAGAAACCCTGCCTAAGCACTACATTAACTGTGTGCAACACTAATAACGGCCAGCTGATGACCAAAGCCCCTCTCAGGAAAAGTTTATCTTTTAAAGAAGATTTAGACACTAGCGACCAGCAGGCAGGAGAGGGTGACCATGTCATTCTGGCCTCCAACGCTGACTCTAGGCTGCTGAACTATGATCTGACACACACCAGGCAAGGGGATTCGAAAGATCCAAACATTGGTCTTTTTGAAATCCATTTGCATGACATGGATGCTGAGAGAATCATTGAGGCTCAAGAAGACAGTGAAAGGTCAGGGGCAGACCTCAGTATTGTGCCCACTGTCTCAGACATATCTCCCTGCTGCGATCAGGCAGGTCAGAAGCTCCATCACTTCAACGACAACAATGACAACAACCCTGACTATTTTCAGGACGCTCTTCAGGGCCATCCCAGTGATGCCCTGGACGCTGTCAGTTCAGAAATGTTCATGACCAATTTGTGCTGCATTGATGGGGTTAGGACAAGTAAGGACAACACTGACCCCACCATGTTTCAGATGAATGACCGTCCAGTTCCTGGTTTGGTCAATAAAGTCTCAGACCAGCTTGATTTTCATAAGGGGAATGTTTCGACAGGCTTGTCTTTCCTCCTGTCTGCTGTTGGTAGTTTGACAAAAACTACTGATAGCGCCCAAATAACAGATAACAAGAGCTTAATTAAAAATAATCTTGGCAGCATCAGCAGTGAGCACTTAAAATTAAGGCACTCTAGGGGCCTGCATGGCAAAATCTTGGATTTGGGTCATATTGACCAGTGTCAGGAACCAGGTGAGAGCATACAAGGACTTCCAGCCAGTGAACCTGAATCGGTCAGCCGATTGAGTATATCGCACACTGTGTTAGATGACTTGCTTGTGTTCAGAGACTGTGAAGATTTGATCTGTGATAATCTGCAAACTGGCAGTGTTGAGTCTATAGACTTGGACCTGGAACTAATGGACAGTGAGAGTATCTCTATCTTCTGGGAGGAAAGTTTTTTAAGTCGCCCTGAGAGTCAGTTGGAGGTGGACAAGGCTACTCTGAGCCTCTCCTCGGCCACAGGCGGTAATATCTCTGAGATAGGGCAAGGGTCATGCGACTTGTGTGAAGGAGATAAACTGGACGCCGGACACTTTGCTGCTGTAGATGAAGAGGATGATTCACTGTTTGATGAGGCGGCTAACTCATTGGAGGATGACAGTTACAGTTACACAGCAGATGAAGGAACAGATTCGTCTGACGATGTATTCGTCCTGGCCTCAGACTGCAGCCAGATGGAGGAAGCCAGTCCATATAATACACAGGAAACAGAAATGTGGTCTAGTCTGATGGAAGAAAATTGTAACCTGGATGAGTCTGGCTCCTGGTGTAATGTACCTCATGGGATATGGTCTGGCTATAATGAATCAAATGTAACTGGTTCAGCTGATAATGTTTGGTACAAAACTGGCTCTGGTAATATTGCATTGAATGATGATGGACAACATAGAGCTGGTTATGAATATACAGGATTAAAGGAAACAGGGTCAGTGTATGATGAAGTAAGTGAAACTAGTTATATTTACACTGAAGCAAAGGAAACTGGTTCTATATACAACAGGCAAAATGAAACTGGATCTGGTATTAATGAGCTAAATGAAACTGGATCCGGTATTAATGAGCTAAATGAAACTGGATCTGGTATTAATGAGCTAAATGAAAATGGTTCTATATACAATTGGCAGAATGAAACTGGATCTGGTATTAATGAGCTAAATGAAACTGGATCTGGTATTAATGAGCTAAATGAAAGTGGTTCTATATACAATTGGCAGAATCAAACTGGATCTGGTATTGATGAGCTAAATGAAACTGGATATGGTATTAATGAGCTAAATGAAAGTGGTTCTATATACAATTGGCAGAATCAAACTGGATCTGGTATTGATGAGCTAAATGAAACTGAATATGGTATTTATGAGCTAAATGAAACTGGATCTGGTATTGATGAGCTAAATGAAACTGGATCTGGTATTAATGAGCTAAATGAAACTGGATATGGTATTAATGAACTAAATGAAACTGGATCTGGCATTAATGAGCTAAATGAAACTGGTTCTATATACAACAGGCAGAATGAAACTGGATCTGGTATTGATAAGCTAAATAAAACTGGATCTGGTATTAATGAGCTAAATGAAAGTGGTCCAATGTACAATTGGCAGAATCAAACTGGATCTGGTTTAAATGAGCTAAATGAAACAGAATATGGTATTAATGAGCTAAATGAAACTGAATATGGTATTAATGAGCTAAATGAAACTGAATATGGTATTAATGAGCTAAATGAAACTGGATCTGGTATAATTGAGCTAAATGAAACTGGATCTGGTATTAATGAGCTAAATGAAACTGAGTATGGTATTAATGAGCTAAATGAAACTGAATATGGTATCAATGAGCTAAATGAAACTGGATCTGGTATTAATGAGCTAAATGAAACTGAATCTGGTATTAATGAGCTAAATGAAACTGGATCTGGTATTAATGAGCTAAATGAAACTGGATCTGATATCAGTGAGCTAAATGAAATCATTTATAATTATAGTGAGCTGAATGACTCTTTCTCTGGTTTCTTTAATATATTGAGTGACAACGGTTGTGCTAAAGAAACAGAATCTGCTCCCACTGCCTACCGTAGTTGTTTGACTGCTGAGCTGGACAAAGGGCTCAGTGCTGACCTCCCAGCAGATGATGCAGCTTTAGAAGAAATAGACATGACTGGCTTTGACTATCTTTTTCTGAGTAGGTTGGACCTGAATGATGACAATGAACTAGTCAGAGATGAAGAGTTGAGAGGGTGCAATGCGCCGCCTTGCTGTGAAGCACTTCTGACTTCCACAGAGGATTCCCTAGTCCAGCCACTGGCTAATAATGTTAACTTGAGGGTGAGTGAGGACAACACTACAGAGATGAAGTCTCCATTGGAAATACCCAAATCATTGTTTGCTACAGTGAAGGGTAATGATGATGAAAAATTGACATTTCAGCTTATGTGTTGTTTGAATTTCAGTGAAGAATCAGCCGGTCAATCAGCCGGTCACTCAGCCAGTCAATCAGCCAGTGATGTTGTAGATATGGACGGGTCCAAAACAACACAGAGTCTCGTCATTTGTGATGACTTAGACTTAATAGGCAATGTTGTTACACCAGAACTCCTGACTAACAGTGACGTAGATTTAAATGTAAATGGAGAGACGACACCCTTACTGTTATCTGGAGGGGATAAAGATTTGAATATAATAGAAGAATTATCTCCTGTACAGAATGAAGATGAAATAAGTTTAAACATGCTTGTGGAGTCATCACATTTGAATATCGGAGGTGAAATGGGTTTGAATGTTATTGAAGAATCACATTTGCAAACAAGAGATGTAATTGATTTGAATCTTATCGAAAAATCACAATTGTATACTAGAAATGAAATAGATTTGAGTCTAATGGAAGAATCGCATCTGCAAACTGATAATGAAATTGATTTGAATAAAACTGAAGAAATGCATTTGCAAATTAGTGATGTAAAAGATTTGAGCCTACTTGAAGAATCTCATTTTCAAACTGGACATGAAATAGATAGGAATCAAATGGAAGAATCACATTTGCAAAAAAGAGATGAATTCAAATTGAATCTTGTTGAAGAATTACATTTGCAAACGAGGGATGAAAAATATTTGAACTCAATTGAAGAATCACATTTACAAAATGAAGATGCAGTTAATTCTATTATAATAGAAGAAACATGTTTACAAACTAGAGAGAATACAGATTTGAATCTTGAAGAATTATATTTGCGAAATACACATGAAATTTATTTGAATTTGTTTGAAATCTCACACTTACAAACTAGGCATGAAATTGATTTGAATAAAATTGAAGAACCACATGTGCAAATAGAAAATGAAATAGATTGGAATGAAATTGTAGAACCACATGTGCAAATAGAAAATGAAATAGATTGGAATGAAATTGAAGAACCACATGTGCAAATAGAAGATGAAATAGATTGGAATGAAATTGAAGAACCACATGTGCAAATAGAAGATGAAATAGATTTTAATGAAATTGAAGAACCACATGTGCAAATAGAAGATGAAATAGATTTGAATGAAATTGAAGAACCACATGTGCAAATAGAAGATGAAATAGATTTGAATATACTTGAAGAACCACCTTGGCTAACTAAAGATGAAGTTAATTTAAATTCAATTCAAGAATCACTTTGGCAGACTGGAGATGAATTAGATTTGAATCTTGATGGAGAATTACAGTTACAAAGTAGAGTTGAACTTGATTCAAATACAGTTGTAGAATCAAATTTGCCAACTAGAGACGAAATAGATTTGAATATCTGTGATGAGTTATTCAGTGTAAACATGAAAGAGAAAACAATAACAAGTGATAGTATTGGTGGTCAGCTGGAAATCAATTTGGCTGGAGATGTGGAAAGACCTTTGATTAATCCTGGACCTGCAACCTGTGTAACTGTTGAGGAACAAATAGTGAGTGTAGATACCGGCAACCACCTGGACTGGCGATGTTCACGGTCTGATGACCTGACTAGTGCTGGAGTGGCTGTTCAAGTGTTGGATGAAGATACATCACACATGAGTAGTCTTGAGTTGGGCTGTGATGGACTGAAGGCACTGGAAGATGGTGTTGCAGAGATCTCTGTAGAATATGATAGTTGTTTGGAGTCCATGGAAGAAGTTGTTCTGCTTGTGGATAGCTGTATTGGTGATGATGATGATTTTAACTGTTTGAAGTTTGATTCTGAAATGTCTTCAAGGTATGAAACAGCCATAGAAATAGCTGGTAGTATAATAGATGCAGCAGCTGAAGAAATACGTGTTGACAAATCAGATGAAACATCTGAAGAAACCGTGAGTTACAAAACAGATGCAGCAGCTGAAGAAATACGTGTTGACAAATCCGATGAAACATCTGAAGAAACCATGAGTTACAAAACAGATGCAGCAGCTGAAGAAATACATGATGACAAATTAGACGATATAGCTGAAGTAAAGGCTATTTATAAATTAGATGAAGCAGTTAAAGAAATATACCATGACGGATCTTTTGAAGAAAAACTTTTTGAAATAACTAAAGAAATAGCTAGAGATAAATTAAATGAATCAGTTGATGAAATAAACAATGATAAATTAGATGAGAAAACTGAAGAAAAAGAGGAAGTGATAATGTATAAATCACCTGAAGTGAAAATCTGTGAAACTGTTAAAGAAATATCAAACACAAGTGAGGTAAGAAAGGAAACAAATGAACATTGTGCAGAAACACTGTATGAGACTGTTGATGATTTACATCAATGTAAATATAAATCATCTGAAGAAATAGATGACACAGACTTGCCCACAAGTGAAGAAGAAATGAATGAAATAAGCAAATTACTTGAGCATGGACAAGATGAAGGCCACATTATGCCAGGACATGCAGGAATAAACTCCTCAACACAGGTATTATCTTGCACTGGCTTAACGTTAGCGCTGCCTTATTTCACAGATACCTGTGATGTGGACACAATGGGAGGTCCATTTGTAAGCGATTTTATCTGGAGGAGACACCGTGCTGCCAGCCTTTTGAATGATGTCTCTCAGACCACAGCCCCGCACCGAGATGTTAAGTCTGTTCACCGCGTGATGTCTACTCCTCACCAGAGTCAGAGTCACTTGCCTGCAAAGTACAGGTCGAGGGACAGCAGCTGTTCTTCCTGGAACATTCATGACTCGCTGATCACATATGATGCCGCCCCTGCCTCAAAGGGCAGTTACATTCGTCCAAGCGATGAATCGGTTGGTCAGCCTTCAGAAATGTTGACATCGGGGTTAAGCCCAGAAGGCTTCATGGACCATTATGCTCCAGACCAGAGCTCTGGGGCTGATATTCAGTTTGCTATTAAAAGTTTGGAAGAAGATGATTTCAAGTGGGGAGAAAGGAACTGGTCTGATGTTGGACCGGAAACAGCTGTAGAAAGTTCATGCTTCAGTGGTGAGAGAGGCTTGCTTAGTGTGAGACTGGAACATCATGAATTGCTGTCCCAGGAGATGGAAACTGTGGCCGCCAGCCCAAACTGCCTCAGCACACATGGTCAGTTGCCATTTGCCAGCCGTGGTGTATTGAGTAATGTAGGTCATGGCAGCCTGACTGAGTGCAGCTTCCACACAGATGTGGGGGACATTGACACGCCTCTAAACTTGGAACCTGCTCGATACTTTCTTAAACAACAGGACATAGCACTTTCTGATAGACTGTTACCTGCTGCCACCAGCTATAGTGACCACGACATTGCCATAGGAGGCTTCTTTACAAGGCAGCACTACCTTACATTTAATGACCGTTCTTTATCTTTGCCTAACATCAGCACCATGACCTATTCTGACAACAGGTCGCAGAACAGCAATCGGCCAAACCCTTTGCTCAGCGATGGCTCTGACACCCTTACCTGCAACTCAGTTCCGTCCTTCAGGAACTGCAGCAGATTCCGACCAGCCAGTGTCGGCTTTCGAAAAGTCAAGTCTGAGCATAACTTGCTGTCGCCCCCGTTCATGCCACGGTCTTCATCTCAGGTTTATTTGGGTAATGTCCGTCACTGTCTGCCTACTTCACCGGTGGGGTCAGATTACTCTGACCTACAGTTGCATGACCCATCTTGTTTTTGGAGCAACAACATTAGTGCAGAGGCAAGGCGAATTCTGGAAGAGTATGAACACAGGCGCCAGAGCATGGGTCATTTTGATAAGTACCAGTCTCTCTCTGAGCCGAGCCCTATTCAGCACCAGCTGAAATCTTTGCAATGTGGTAAAATCGGCCTCACTGACAGACATGCACCGTTTCATTGTAGACGTTCCAGCAGTCAGATGAATGGTGATCTAGTGGTGTCAGACTTAGTCCCAGAGAACACAATGTTCAGAAAAGAAGGAAGTGCAAGTAGACTCGTGCAGTCGGTCAGAAACAAGCTTCATGCCTCTTACGCCAAAAGTGCAGACATTTTAAAGTCACTCAGCGTGCAGGACGGTTCACAGGGGCAGGGGTGGTCTCCAAGTCTGGCACGGGGGCCCTCTGCAAAAAACTTTAAAGCTGCTGGCAGTCACAAATTCTATGAGAATCCACCGGTCGATAGTGCAGAGAATGTTGGTGAATTGAGCTACTCGTCTCCAGAAGCTTGTTCCATTTTCTCTTGCGGTCATAGTCATAGCCCTGGTGGTCATTTAGGTGATGAAGATTACTGTCCTTACAACCTTTTTGATGATCGCAGAAATAAACAGCAGCATGATGACTTGGTCAGCAGTGATGGTCAAAGGTACGTCTCATCTCATTTGTCCAAGCATTCATTGGATGATGATGTTTCTGATTTGGACAGTATTAATTACTCTTTTGATTCTAAGCAGCCCACTTACCCCACGGATCACAGCGAACGGGGTAAATCTTTGTCTAAGCCATTGTGGATGACCTTTTCTCCTCCCAGGAAAAGCAAGTATGGAAGACTGAAATTCAACCTGGATAATGTCAGTGACAGTGATGGCACAAATTTGTCAGTCAGCCATGACAGTTATGAGACCACTGCAAACTCTCTCTCCGCTGTCAGTGGGAAAGGACTTCGTGTGACGTTTGTGGATGAGAAAACAGTCTTTGGTGTTGGAGGAGCTGCCGAGGGCTGCGACAGCAGTGCATCAAGCAGTTCCCATGGAAACAGCTCCGCAGACGAAGGCAGTGATCAGGAGGATGAAAATACATTTGTTTCAGCTAAATATTCTGGTAAAGCTAGAGATACCGAATGGTCAGGAATAAATAAACCCGGAAGTAAATCACTAAAATCCTGGCCAGTAAGGTATGGACAGAGCAAGGCTGCACTGAAGAAAAATGGAGGGGATCAAGGTAGTGAGTACAAACCAGAACATCAAGGGGATGGATTGAACATTCAGCCTGTTGAAGAGCTGGAAAGTAGTCAGTCTTTAGGGCCTTGGAATTTAAATATCAAAGTGTTGCTACAGGTTGGGGAAGGGACGAAAGCTGTAGAGCATGAAGGTGACAAGAGTGATAACCAGTTGAGAATTAAGTCCTTGACCTCTCAGCTATATACAGGGGACTTTGGTGCATATGTTGCTGGCTCAGGAAATGGCCCCGCTGACCGGTCCAGCAGGGAATCACTGGACAGATCTCAGGCCAGCGGCTTGAGTCATGTAAAAGAGGATGACCATAATATGAATCTGGGTCTGTTGTCAAACAGGTACATCAGACAAAAGTACCAGCCTTTACCAGAAGGCAGGTCGCGGATGCAGGAGCGTGATGACCTCTCAACAGTGCTGGAGCTGTTAGATGAGGAGGACCAGGAAACTGACAGCTTTGAGTACACGTCAAAAGATGCCTACAGCGAAGACTCTGCTGGCTGTCTGTTGGATGAAAGTCTTCTTTGCAGCGGCTCTGCCAGTGAAGGATTTGATTCCTACCTGAATGGACCTGACGACAATGCTCTGATGTCCACCAGGATGGACAGGCATTTTGCCAAGCAGGCCGAAGTTGATGATGAGCTTTCAGATGACGCCTCTAGTGACTATGTATCTCTGGAGGCAGAAAAAATTACTCATGTCACCTACAGGAAAAGGGATAAGGACAGCTTGAGAAAGAAGGAATCTAACATGCTGAAAAACGTGGAGTCGGGCAGGCAAAGATCAAAGACATTAAATCACTTCCGGTCAGGTTGTGCCACAGTACCAGAGAAAACCAGCAAATCACCAGAAAGCTCCAGGCTGAATGACACCTCAGAGTTTTATAAGGATGGAGGGCCGGAAGAAAAGTTGGAAACAAGTGGTGAGACCAAAACCAATGTGACAGACAATGATAAAATGAACAAGAATGTGAAGAACACAGGAGAATCAGAAAATGTTAAGTCTTCTAGTCTGGACTTTGATAGTACTCTTCATGAGCTCAAAATGTCTAAAGCTATGCTTGACAAAAGGTTAGAGAAAATGTTGAATAAAGATCTCAGGCAGCAGACAGGGGTTACAAAGTGTGACAGACCAAATAAACTAGTGGACAGCGAATGTGCCGACTCCAGCGGTACCAGTCGGTTAATTCCACCAGCTGCACTTATCAAGGACAACAGATCAAAGGAAGTCGAGAAAACCAAAACTGACAAAGTCAAAGCGCAGGTAATTTCGAGTGAATCTGTCACAGATAAGGGAGCTACCAGCACACCTGGGCCAGAGCTCAGTGGCTCCCGACATTGCGACCTCATCAATAAGTTAATCAATCAGTCTGGATCCAAAGTCTCTGTCGCACAGGATGGTCCGAAAAATAACTCTGAATCGCAGAACACGGTCAACAGCACCACAGAATCTAAAGACACCGCCATCTCTACCCCTGAACGCCACAGCGCCCTCGTTCGGAAGCTGATTAACAGGTCCACGTCTTACAATGTTATTCACACTGGCCTGAAACCACAAGAACTCCCCGCTGGCCATAGTCAGCCCGATGACGCCCCACTCGGCTGTCAAGATCATCCTCTCTCACGGGACGCACTTAGTGGTAGCCATGGTAGACAATGTGATAAAAAGAGAGACTTTGACAGACAACAGGATGAGCCAGCTAAGGGCAGTGAACCACATGACTCCTTTCGCCACAGCCCGATATCGCCGGTATTACCTTCCGGTGGCTCTCTAACTGGGGATGGTCTTCTTGAAGACTCGAATCAAATGGATAGTATCGCCGATAGAACATACGATGTCTTGACCAATGGCTCAAGCTCACGAAATGACCAGAAAGTATTTTCACCACCTCGGGACACTCAGGCATGTAACCAGAAACGTCACAATGTTGGTGCTAGGGAACTTGGAGCAAAGGAGGTCGTCGCCAATTCCCACAACACTCTTGTGTTAAGCTCAACACCACAGGAAGATCACGGCACTGTCTCAGGATTACCGGGCACTCTTGGTTTGAGATCCAGGCCTAAAGAAACTCTGCCCAGTAGCTCTAGACCAAAGGCTCTTCTCTCTAAAAGCCCTGTAGCAGCGGCGAGCTTAGCCAACCATGCCATTGACGTGTTGACTGTCCCTGGCAGTATCTCCAGAACAAAAGAGGTTCTGCCCATCAGAGTTGAAACAGAGAAAAATAAATGTGGGTCACGGAAAATTCTTGCCCATTGCAGTATTTCCAGAACTGAAGATGTTGCCAAAAATGACCATTTGTCTGAGAAAGTTGTCAGTTCACCACCAAATAGTGTGCATAAACCACTTAAAAAACAAGGTAGTTCGCCCAAAATCTCAGCAGACAAAGACACTTTATTGTCATCTTTGAGTGCGTATAAAGCTGCTACTAAAAAACAACAGAGTGAGGTCATATTGAGCACAAGACCCCAATCTATTTCCTCTCAAGCAGTGCAGGATTCACACATTTCTTTGCCCAAGAAAAATGAGATTCTTGTGAGCAGTCAAACAGCACAAGGTGCCCAAGTGTCAGACTCTAAAGATAAAATTATTCTCTCCAGAAAATCGCAATCCAGCCATGAACCACAAGGTTTTAAAACTCGAACTCCTGGCTCAGCCTACGCTGCTTTTATCAGCAGACATTCATCTCGAGACACCTCACCTAGGGCTTCAAAGCCACTGGGAGTTTCGTCTCAAAGCTTTGTGCAACAGTACTCTCTTATCAGTAGTCCTAGATCATTTGACTCACTTGCTAACAATAGCTCGCGGAATGTTCTCACTCTTTCGAGGCAGTGGGGTGGTCCGGTCAAGAGCTTAAACCACCAGAAAGCATTCATTACAATGTCAGGACCTCTGGACCCTGCTGTTGCTGTCCCGAGACCACTGGATGGGGATGTTACCACACCAGGTCTTCAGGATGCATTAAAATTGCCAAGATCTCATGGTGGTCAGCCGAAGAGCTCACAGCCACAGGATGCTTACATTAGTATGCCAAAGCCACTGGATGATGGTAGTACTGGAAAAGGAGCACAAGACGCCTTATGCACTGTGCCAGGACATCATAAATTTCTTAAAGGCAGCTACAGAACACCAAAGACATTCACTTCAAGCTCACACCTGGGTACTGGCCCACATGACACTGTAATCGAGGGTTCTCAGCCACGGAATCGTCCAAGCTCCAATATCGTGGACATTCTTCCCAGTGATTTTATGCCACTGCAAGCTTCAGCCAGTGGGCTGAGACCAAAACCTGCTCACACATGTAGCTCCCTGTCTCACGGTGTCCCAAGTGTGAGCTCTGGACCCCTGGCTGCTCTGTCCAGGAGAACCGATATGACAGATGATTTCAGCTCAAAGCCTGATCACGCTTTCACCTTGACTCCCAGGCCTGAAGAGGGACACATCTTTCAGTTGGAGAGGCACTCTCAGGAACGTTCTAAATCAGTATCTGGACAACTAGCAGAGAATGCTCACTATGATAAAACTAAAGCACATGATGTGTTTAAAACTAAAGAACCTTTGATTGTTAATTATATACTTCAGGAAGTCTTGCCCGGTAGCCCCAATCTCCAAGCTACCCATAATTCTAGATCACACAGTTTCTTTACCAACAGATCTCCACCTCATAATATTTTAACAGGTAGTCCAAGACCACATAATGTTTTGAGTAGAAGCCCTAGAACACAGAGTGCTGTGGGCAAAAGCCCCAGATCTGAGAGTGTGTTAATCAGAAGCCCCAGGCCCCAGAATGTTTTGGCCACAAGCCCTAGACCCGAGAATATTTTGGGTAGACCACAGAATGTTTTAAGCAGAAGCCCTAAGACACAGAATGTTTTGGGCAGAAGTCATAGACCACAGAATGTTTTGGGCAGAAGTCATAGACCACAGAATGTTTTGGGCAGAAGTCATAGACCACAGAACGTTTTGGGCAGAAGTCAAAGACCGCAGAATGTTTTGGGCAGAAGCCCTAGACCACGGAATGTTCTGGGCAGAATCCCACAGATTACTTTGGCTAGTAGTTCTAGACCACAGATTGCATTCGATGCAAGTCCTAGAGCACAGGAGGTTGTTTACAACAGTTCAAAAAAAGTTTTAGCTAAAAGCCCTAGACCACACAACGTTTTGAAAAAAAATCTCCTCGGGCCACACAATGTTTTGCACAGAAGCACCACAGCAGAGAATATGCTGACAGATAGCCACATGTCACATGCAGTCTGGTCTAACAGACCCAGACAACAATATGTTTCATCCAGTAGCTCTCAGGCAGAAAACATGTTGACCATGGGCTCTGTGCCACACGGTGTTGTTGTAAATGATTGTCCTGGACAACAGTTGAGGAGAAATGTTTTCAGGTCTCATGACAGTGTTTCTAGACAGCAGGAGGAGGTTTTGTTGGCCAGCTCTCCTGCATCACGGATTGTCAAGGGAAATAACTCTAGACCACACAGTGTTTCAGTCCGTAGTCCCAAATCTGTGGACATTTTGATGGACAGCTCAGGCCAACATGTTTTAACAGGTAGACCCAGGCCACAGAATGTTTCACACAAAAGCTCCAGACCAAAGCATGCTTCAACCAGAAGCTCTAATGATTTGATCAATGGCTCTAAACTGCCTGTTGTTCTAACCAGTATACCTAGACAACAGAATGCTTTCAGCAGAAGCCCTAGACAGCAGAATGCATTAAGCAGAAGTCCTATACAACAGAATGCATTAAGCAATAGCCCTAGACAGCAGAATGCATTAAGCAGAAGTCCTAGACAACAGACTGCATTAAGCAGAAGTCCTATGCAACAGAATGGATTAAGCAGAAGTCCTATGCAACAGAATGGATTAAGCAGAAGTTCTATGCAACAGAATGGATTAAGCAATAGCCCTAGACAACAGAATGCATTAAGCAATAACCCTATACAACAGAATGCATTAAGCAATAGCCCTAGACAACAGAATGCATTAAGCAATAGCCCTAGACAACAGAATGCATTAAGCAATAGCCCTAGACAACATAATGTTTTGTCTAATAACTCTCAAAGAAGCCCTAAATTACAGAAAGGCTTGACTGATGGCTCTAGACGGCGTGATACTAAATCTTTTGATCTTGGAGAGCAAGATGTCATTTCTAATGTTCATAATTCTTTTGCTGATGCCACTTACACTGTTAAACCTGTAGCTTATGATGCATCCAGCTTAAAGACTCACAGACAGGATAATGTCACCACACGTCCTTTATCAAAAAATCCTGCGGGTAAATTGTTTGAGCTGAAGCCTCTGCATAGAAAAACATCCGCACCCAAAAATGTGAGTGGTGAGCCCAAAGGCAAGGCCCTCAACACCCTCAGTGAGCTACACAAAGAAGCTATCAATGGCTCCAAAGTAACTGACGTTGTTTTCCCGGTCACGGGGGAGCAGGCTGACTCCACAAGTGTCTCCACTGGAGCCGTTGGTCAGATAGGAGGGTCGGTAGGGACTTCAGAAGGGGAGCACATACCAGGAAGTGAGCAACTGAATGACGTGGTCAGCATCACCTTCGTTCAAGAGATCAACATCAACGAGGGTGTGGCCGATGTCCGGACAAAACTTTTGGCAGACTCCAGTGAAACAAAAGAGGTGGACAGCAACAGCTGTAGAAAAGGTAAAGCTGCAAACAGTGGTGATCTCCTTCAGGATGGCAGATGGACAGAGTATGGTAAAACCTTAGAATACGAAACCAAGACCTGTGATCTCAAATGGAAGCAAAAAATCAGTCGTTGTCAAACAAAGTGTTCGGATGAGCTTGAGATTAAACCAGCTGTTACACAGACAGACATCCGTAATGCAGAATCTACTCTCACTAAAATAGACAGTCATCAACACAGAAAACTGTGCACCAAGTCCGCCAGTTATGATGGGATTTCAGTGGAAAAGCTTGTTAATAAAATGAGTCAACCTAAGGCATCCGCTGAGATTATTGCTACAGAGGGAAATGCACAGAGTAAAAGTGAATCTCTAGGCAGCAACGTATTCAGCGTTGGTGAACAGAACCAGTACAGCAATACCACAAGTGTTGAGGTGGTGTACACATGTGAGCAGAAAAACCTAGAAATCACCTCCCCACCAAAGGCCGAAAAGAACAGCCTGATGCAGCTGCTGTACAACACTGACATCTCTTTGAAAGAAGTGAAACTGGTCCTGCTAAACAACAGCCTTGTACAGGCTGACACAGGCTCCGTCATTCCAGAGACTTTGTGCAGAGCTGAGGGTTCAAACCTTTTCATGGAAGGAGAAAGTAAAGATTCAAGGCCTCAGCCATGTCTGCCACAGAGAGTGTTCAGGAGGAGAAACTTTGGTGCTGTGGACAATTCAAAGTATGCAAGCCTGTTAAGCTCTTCCTTAACCACTTTCGTCAAAAGTGACTTCCTGGAGACTTCACCAAATCAGCCTAGCCATAAACTGTGGACTGTGAACGAGGCCGAACTGGAGGAGGACCAGTCCTTCAAGAGTGCTTGTGATTTGACTGAGAAGAAAAGGCAATTCCACACTGCTGACCAATTTAGGGAAATCAAGAGCTCTCCCATGATGGCAGACTACCATTCCTGCAGCTCTGACTCGGATGAGAACCATAGCTTGTGGATGTCCGCAGTAGACGAAACTGAACCTGATCAGGCCCAGGCAAGGGATGGGTCGAAGCTAAGTGGTGGTGAATCTTTAGTGCCGGACATCACAGACTGTGATGAAAGTAACCTGAGCGGCAGTGATGATGCCACCAGGGATGCCGACATCAGCTCATTAGATTCCATACTTCATGTGCCGGTCACCCCTGACAAGATTAGACTCAGCCAGCCTCTGAAGTATCACTTCCTGTCCCAAGGTAGGATCGACCATTATCAAGATCAGTCAAAGCCAAAGTTTGTCTTTCATGTCAACGCTGATGAAGTGGATGTTCTAGTCCACAAATCGAATGTGGTCAAGTTTGAAATTCCCCGACATCAGAGCGAGGACACGGATGGCTGCCCAGCAGATGTAGAAAGTCTGAGCGACTGTGTCTGGACGGGCTGCGTTCAACCCAAGAGAGGACATGTGAAATCTATGGTCAGTCCTCCGTCAGTCGAATCTGAGAGGATCTCATCATTTTTCCCAGCCAACTCGAGCTTGTCATCAAAGTATTTGAAACGTGACGAGCTCATGACACATCAGGTGCAATCATTCAGCAGCAGTGGACAGGAAAAGTATGACTCTTTAATTATTGCCAAACAAGGAGATCAAAACATTAAATATCAGGACAGGAAGTGCAATGTTTTAAAAAAGGGCAAAATGTATTCCCCACGAATGAGTCCCAATGACGTGATCATCACTGCCCTGACTGACGGAGAGGACACACTAAGAAGTGTCCAGCTAGAGTCTGTGTATTACACAGACAGCATGGGCAGTGTGGAAGAAGATGATTGGCTGGCCTGTGAAACACCGTTGTCCAGCATCAGGTCCAGTAACATGGCAGCTTATTTAAACCAGAAAGAGGGAACCTTGAAATGTAACCCTAGAAAGAAATTGTTTGCAACTGAAAAACCAATAACTGCGGAAAGAAGCCGGGGGGAAAAGCTGACAAGTTTTTACCTGGGTGCTGGTAAAGAACTGAATAACGCCAATAATAATGATACTGCCTTAGAAAGGGGCCCTGAGAGATATTTCATGGGCCTGACAAGTGAAGAGGAGATCTCAGGTCAAATGCAAAGACAGGCTGATGTAGATGGGTCTGAAGAAGAAATTATTCAGGATCCAAGAGTGACTGACACATTAGGTACATCTCCTCGTGCAGTGAAAAATGTTAGTTTTCAGCTGCCCAGCCAAAAAACTCAGCAGCTCGTGAACTGTAGCTGTCTGGTTGATGAGCAAATCGACCCTTGTGCACAACCCCTGGAAATAAATTACGAGCCTTTCCTATCTCGGCAGGGTCAGAGCAAGACTAGCCTGCCTGTCATAACGGAAGAATCTGAAGAATCTGAGAAAGACAGTGCGTCTGACAGTAGCATGACATCATTCAGTAGCAGCGAAACATTCACAGATGAGGAAGTTAGAAAATGTTGCTCACCTCAAGTCCTGCAGGAAGTTGAGAATGATGTAATGCACTCACCCGAAAAAGAGAAAGACGTTAGGCAAATTATTTCCTTGCAATACTTTCCAGATTTATCCATTGACACTTCCGAGATGCTGGAATGTGAAAATAAATATGAGAAAGCAGAGACAGTTGACATTGTGGATGAGAAACCTGGGGACTGTGTTATACCAAACTTTGGATTTACACCAGAACCAAAAGAAGAGTCCCTGTCCTTTAAGACAGATGTGGTGAGCAGTGACTATGTCTTGCAGGACACTATATCAGATGATGAGCTTCTGCTGGAGGTAAACATGTGCCTTAGTGACTATGTCTTGCAGGACAATATATCAGATGATGAGCTTCTGCTGGAGGTAAACATGTGCCTTAGTGACTATGTCTTGCAGGACACTATATCAGATGATGAGCTTCTGCTGGAGGTAAACATGTGCCTTGAATCATCATACAACTCACACACCTCTAGTTTGACAGATGATTGTGGTTATGAATCAGTTAATCAGACTTCAAAAGATTTGAACTCTGATAAGCAAATAAGCATGAAACAGGTTCAAACTGACCTCGCTGGGGATGATATGTCACAAATAATGTCCACAGTTTCAGAGGCAGAAACCAGATCACCGCACTCAGACCATATGTGCAATAATGCAAGAGCAAGCAAAAAAATGTCAGCAACCTTTGATAACAGGGAAATTCAAATCAGAGGGAGTTTAGAGAGGGAAGATGTGCTCTTTACAGAATGTAAAAATTTTACTCATAAAAATGACACTTGCTGTCAGCCGTGGATGCGATTAGGCAAGCAGGTGTCAGATGTAGGCAACTGTCATGCACTGCACGATAATGTAGTTGATGAAGCTGAAGCACTGTTGGGGCACCTGAAGGAGATGGACTGCATTCTGCAGACTGCCAGCAACCTGAGTTGGACAGGCCAGTCTGACATGTCAGTGGAGAGCCCCACAAAACAGCCCTGTCACACAGATATCTTGAACGCTGTCCATGATAATCCAGACAGCACTGAAGATTTGAGCTTTACCAGAACAAGTCTGTCTTCAGGACATGAAATATATATCTCGGCTGACCGCAAGCCAGACTCTGGCTGTCTGTCTATGCATTCCAGACTAGATGAAAATGCCATTGGCCGTGATGAAAGATCCAGTGTAAAGAATGAGGAAGTTAAACATTTATCACCGAATCGTCAGACAAAGCACAATCATAATGAAACTTTTAGTTTAGGCGATACATTTTTAGAAGGAGGTGCAAGTTATGTTTCAGATCTGGATGAATTAAATAAAACTGGCTTGTTTGTGCCTGATGAGTCAAAGACAGCGGTTAAAGATGACACAAACAATGTTTTGGATGATTTGGAAGATGACATGAATGCATCGTCTGAGGGCTATGCAGACAGCTTGGAGAGACTGGGGGTTTCAGACGAACACTTAGGTGAGGATTCAGGAGGGTCTTGCAGTGACTCTGATATCTTGCTGCACACTTCAAGCAGAATATGCGACCCGCTAGTCCTGAAAAGGTTGAGTGGCCATGGGTTTGAGGTGCATACTCCACACAGCAAACCTGCTGGAAAGGAGCAGACTGCTAACCCTACCCACTCTCACGGTGGAAAGAATGGATCATCACTTGTCTCTAGGGATTCTCAGTCCCTTTCAGTGCAGTCTGGTGGATCTCACTCGGTGGATGAGTTGGAGCTGGCACCATTCCTCAATGCTGACTTCTGTGACAAGGAAGGGATGAATGATTGTCATCTCAACTGCGGTGGTATTCATGAGGCGGTAGAGTGCTGGAGGGCCGATGCAGGCGAAGGAGAAGCCACAAAGTGTAACGCTTCGGCTGAAAATGAAATGTACCCTCGGAAGAATAATGTTAATAATTTAGAGGAAGGTCTCTTGATTTTATCTGAAGGGCTAGACTCCAGTGATTCCCAGCAGGACTGGCCAGACATAATCACCTGTCATGGCAGCAGTGACTGCTACTACCATCTCTATTTTGACATGTCCGGAAGTGGCCTTGACAATGTCAGTGACAGCTTTGACCTGAGTGACTATGAGGGTGAAACTCAATATAAAATTACTGATGAATCTAAAAATAATGTTTGTGATGAAAATGATTCAAAGAGTAGTGATTCTGTGGATGAAGACGGTGAATCTAAGATTAAGGGCTCTAAGATGAATCACTTACGGACAGACCAAACAGACAAGTCAACATACTTACAGTCAGTTGACCACAATATTGGAGTGACCAAAGAGAGTCTAGTGGATGACATGGATGATGGCAGCTCGCAGTCTGGTCTCCTCGGTCAGTCTGACCTCTGTAATGCAGATGACCTGTTTGCCATTTCCTCCCTGTCTGACCCTGAGTTGACCGTAACTGATACGGACCATCAGGGCATGTCAACGTGCTGCTTGGGTTTTAGTTTCTCTGACCCAAAGTTCTGCCACTGCGTCACCGGGGAGAAGAAGAGGTACAGCTCTTTCATTACAGGGTCGTGTCATGGTTTACTTAAGAGTAATTCTGACCATTCAGTCAACAGGCAAAGTTTTTGCCAAAGTTGGATCTTGCACAGCGATGTTGGAGAATTTCAGGATGTTGGGGAGTTTCAGGATGTTGGGCATCCAAAATCTTGCCTGGAAATGATATCGACTGTGAAATCGTTCTCTCAAGATGAGGAAAAGACAGAGGATCAAAGTTTGCTGCCAAATGTCCAATTCTGTCCTGCGGCTGGACGTTGGCATTGCAGTTCATTTTGCTCATCAGAGGACCCAAACACACCGACATTGAGTTGGTACAAACAGGGTCAGATAAATGAAAGCTTAGCTGACTGTCTGGACGAGAGTGGTGCACTGAACCAGTGCTTTATCTTTGATGATGAAGGCAGCGAGTCGCCTGTTGCTGGCAATGGAAACAGGGCGGAATCTGCCAGCGATCAGTCCAAATCAACCTTCACCTTACCCGACCTCATCCGCCACCTGATGCGTACAGATTACCCAGGAACATTCGGTTTCTCTGATGGTAGCCCCTGAGCCACATTGTTCATGTTGAATTGTTGAGTTGATTTGTTCATTCTTTTCTTTGTTTGTGTTATGGTTGATGAGATTTTGGTACTTATCAAATGTCTTCAATAGACCTACATTGATGTAAAGGAAAAAAACAAAACAACAATGCTCTGTATTTTTTAATCTGTCACAGCTAGACAGACAGCACATCTACAAATAAAAAATATTAAATAAATTACTTACAAATGACCATTCATACTTATTACATGTAATACTTTATGGACATGTATGGCCATATTATAAGATTTTATTACCATATGTCATGTTGTATTTTGGTTGAAGCTTTTAACATTTTTTTCTAAACCTTTTTTTTTTGAAAAACTTTTATGAATTTTTTTCTTGTTTTTTTTTTTTTAAAGACTGGAATATTGCTTAGTTTCATCTTACCCTGCAGTTTAATACATGTATGCATGTATTTTAAACTTGAATGCATATAAAGATAAAATTATTAAAACTGGCAGCAGGGAGATTTCAAAGATATTTTCTCTTCATTTTTAATCTATTATTTCAATCTTATTTTCAAACAAATTCTTAACATACTTAAAGTTTACAAAATCCGATGCCCATTTTGGTCTCAGCTGTGACTGTTGTCTTTTTTTTTTGTTGTCTTCAGATGACCTGACGAAGTTATTGAGAGAAATTATGCAAGAGGCTAGAAATTTAACAGACGCAGAAAGGTGAGAGGTCATGATCATCATCTTTTAACTTCATCGAGAGTGACAGAGTGGTCATTTTGTTTTTTCTCTCTAGAAATGGATGCACGTGAATCAGTCTTGTGGTAAAGTATGGAAGTAAAATGGTGCACTAAGGTTACAGTTTAGCCATTTTAGAATCTTTTGAAGAAATGTAACAGTAAAACTGAAGTGAAATTGTGCACTAGAGTTACTTGTAAACTGAAGTGACATGGTGCACTAGAGTTACTTGTAAACTGAAGTGACATGGTGCACTAGAGTTACTTGTAAACTGAAGTGAAATTGTGCACTAGAGTTACTTGTAAACTGAAGTGACATGGTGCACTAGAGTTACTTGTAAACTGAAGTGAAATTGTGCACTAGAGTTACTTGTAAACTGAAGTGAAATTGTGCAGTAGAGTTACTTTTAAACTGAAGTGAAATTGTGCAGTAGAGTTACTTGTAAACTGAAGTGAAACTGTGCACTAGAGTTACTTGTAAACTGAAGTGAAATTGTGCACTAGAGTTACTTGTAAACTGAAGTGAAATTGTGCAGTAGAGTTACTTGTAAACTGAAGTGACATGGTGCACTAGAGTTACTGTTTAGAAAACTACAAATCTTTTGTTTTCCTTCTTCAAAGTCCCTGAAAGGATAAAATTCTATAAAACCACTTGTGGGACGGTTTTCACAGTGGTGCCCTTCTTTCACCCCCACCATAGCCGACATTGCCACCACAGGAGACGTGTGTGGTTGACTGGGACTAGCAGGGAGTCCAGCCTGTCTGTGTGAAACTCAACAAGGCTGCTAATGGGCTGTGTGTCTCCCATGCAGTGACCCACTGAAGCCTCATGTGCAGTAGGGATGTTGAAAGGTCACTACGAAAATCACCAGCCCCACTTCCTCCCCCCCCCCCCCCCCCCCCCCACCAAAACCACATCATTGTGTTCATGACTAATTTTTTTTTTTTTTGCTTTTTTTTTTTAACATAAGTGCTTATTAAAAAAATTTCGACTTACTTTAAATCAATAACTAAAGATTATTGAGATAACGAAAGAATTGATCTTTTTTTAATCGGTGTGCCCTTCTCAGATGCTCAGTGTTCCTGCTGGACAAAGATTCTGACGAGCTGGTTGCTATGGTGTTTGATGGCATCACTGCAGATGACAAAGAGGTACGTTCAGGCCACGTAGATTAGATTAAATGCACACAAGCACACCCAAATGACGACTGTCAACATCTGTGTCTAGAAGTGTTATGTGATTTGTGGTTATGAGGTTGAATTATTATTTGTTTGTTTTTTTTTTTTTGGTTGGAATGTTCCTGTTTTATTTTATTTTTCGTCAGTGGCATGTCGTGTTAGTGACATCTTGACTTCGTTGCCTGTTTGAATTTATAGACAATGTTCACTGGCTTGTTGTAATTATTTGCTCTTCCATCTGTCCCAACATTTCATTTAAAACCTTCGCCTGAATCATGTCATAAGGAAGGGTTCATTTTTTTTTAATTGCTAGTTGAACTGAGCTTAAAATAGATTGAACTTTAGAACATTATATTTATCGCACATTTTTTGAAGGAATATTTTAAACTTGATGAAAGTATTTGGTGAGGCATAGTTCTAAAAATAGTCAATACTTTTACCAATAGTTGTTCCAATGTTATCAGTGATGTTGACGAGGTTTATTATTCTGTTCGGATTGCAGCCTCTGTAATAGATATTTTGATGGGATCTTTTTTGAATTAGATTCAGCCCCATTTGATGGGGTCTTTTTTGAATTAGATTCAGCCCCATTTGACGGGGTCTTTTTTGAATTAGATTCAGCCCCATTTGATGGGGTCTTTTTTTTTTTTTTTAAACATCAACTCATGAATCAATCACTTGGAAGCCTGTTTCATTGATTTTTCAATATTGATTGCTTTCATTATTTGGTCTGTTTAGCAACCCCAGTTTTAAAACCCCTGAATCAAAGGAAATCATCAAAAGGATATTGTTTATAAAGGTTCCCCTAGCTTACTAGGCCTTCGGGGCAGATGAAGTGTAGAATTCATCTGTTTCTGTAACCACTGCACATGTAGAAATTGTGTGGTTAGCACAATGCCTTGGCCGCTTTTACTTCCCCAACTAATGTTAGGTGCCCATTTAAAGCTGGGAAAATTCCGTTGGTTCTCACCGAGGATCAAACCAGGGGACTCTCAGGTCGACCAATCAAGCGCACTACACAGCTCGGCCATCCGCCCACCTGTGCCTTACTTTAAACCCTGGATTCCACCTACACGACTTGTTATTATCACCTTCAGCAGTCTCACGATACATGCAGAAAAAAGTAAATGTAAAAAAAAACAAAAAAAAAAACAGCAAAGATATTGTAACAAATTTGTCACATTTTTTCTCATTGGTTGGTGCACATTATCTATCTTAAAAACATTTGCCCTTTATAAGATCTTGTCTTGCAGTTCTGCCATTGTGAAACTTAATTTCAGGTTCCTTCCCATGAGTGCTGTTGATCGGCACCCTTTTATTTTTAAAACATTCAGAGTGGGAAAAAAAAAATTCTGTTGGTGTTGGTCTAAACCTCTACGGCCTTGGGGTTAGGGTTATCTTTGTTTTTACAATGTGGCCATTCTGAGTCCTAATGTGTGGATGGAGTACTTGTTACTGGTTTTACCAAGTACCTGTACTCAAGTACATTTTTGAGTACTTGTACTTGCACCCTGGGTGCTTGTACTTGCATGGCCAGTACTTGGAACTTTTCTACCTTGTTGTATGTTAGTTAGTGTAAATTGTCTCATAATATTCTACATATGTATTGTAGCCTGTTGATGATACTAATTTTTGTTGGTCAGTGAACGCCATTATCCGATGAATAAAATGTTTTAATTACTTCTTGTTCACGTAACAAAAGCAGCGTTTGTTGGTTTCATGTGTTATCCTGGTGGTTTTTACATTGGCCATTAACACCTAGTTTAGCTAAGACATGACAAATTGGTGGTCATCATAAGTTATTCCCCATGATCTAGAACTAGATAACACCAGAGAAAGTAGTTTGCATTAAATTTGTTCTTCAAAGGAGAAAAAAATGTTTTGTAGACAAATAACTTGTTCATTTAAAAAGAAATAAAATCAACAATCTTTTATTTTCTTTCAGCACTGGCTTAGTTTACTAATATTTTCCTGACTTAATTAGTATTATTTGTTTTTCTACATTTCCCTTTATTCTCCCACCCATTTCACCATAAAGCATGTAATTAAGTCACTGAGGAAGCTAAGAGGTCAGTGCACACAGTTAAATGTAAGAGAAGTAGGTTCCTCTCCAGCTAATCACATTTTAACAATATTTATCTGTATGTAGTCTGCTCTCAAAGACATATATTCCTCTGCAGTGATTTCCCCTTTTATATATACATTGCTGCTGTTATATTTCATTAGTTGACAGCTAGAACATGCAATAAGAAATTTTCTAATGTTCTGAATTGCATGCTTTTTTCCTTAAACCATATTTAAAAAAAAATCCTACAGATTAAACTTTCTTTAGACTTTGCTTCATTTTTTTTTTGCACAAAATAATAATAATACTAACTGTAAAAGTTTATTCATTGTTATGGTTTACAGATAAAAAATGGATTAATTTGTATTTTCATAGATTTTTATCAGATGATACATTAAATCCTTTTTCATAAAAATTTAATTCAACGTACTTACTAGATAGTTAATCCGGCCCAGGGCTGATCGAGCCCCATATTCTAATGCCATAAAGTATTAAAGGTGGCAAAAATCTACCCCTAGTTGACAGCAAAGTAAAAACTTACTTTTAAAAAAGGCATAATTGTTACAGTTGACCTGATTAATGTGTAGGTAATAATCATATTGATGTTACCTGTCTGATTAGGTATTTTCTAAGATGTTAAAATTAATTAAACATTTTTCTGTTCGTAAAATTCAATTTTCCGTGAAGGAGACACTGCTAAGAAAATGTTTTTTTTTGAATATCAGCTCTACACAAAATGCTCAAGGTATAATAGTCCTTGCCAATACCTGTAAATGCCTTAAATTTGTAGAGACAACTGGTCCATTTTTAAAGTGGACAGATAAAAAAAATGTCATGTTAAAGAGATAAAATGCGTGCGTGCACTAGGGTGATAACAATTTTCATTATTTTTCGTAACCAACATGAAACCCCTTACATTCGAGGAACAATTGTATGTTGATGACAGTAGCAACATTATTTTTTTTTTAAATTGAAAAAAGTTCCCCCACCTTTTCATTTTTGTTTTCACATATCGTGCAGTTTGACTATCAGTTTCAATTTCACACTGAATTTTTACAAGACTTACTCTAGACTGCTTTTAAGCACATTCCAGTCAGTTTTTTTCCATTTGTTTATAAACAAGGCATCTACCCTCATGTGTTCTAAACATAATAGGGATCCGAGAATTCCATCTGTTGAAAAGCTAATCAATCTCACATGAATGTCCACAACCGTCAAATTCTTGGAAACTTCACTTTTCTGTTCAATAGCCAGAAACGGCGACTGGATCGAATCAAAATTATTATTACGGATATAGAATTGCTCTTGAGTGAAATTCTAGACTTTTCACTATTATCCAGCGCACTAATCAGAAAGAAAATCAATTGTCTGTTTGATTTATATGACAAAAATAAAAAGAAACCGTCTGATAAATTTACTCCAACACTTTCTAAGTTATTTGATGTCACCAACGTCAATGGAAAATGGAAAAGCAAGGAGGATAAAGAGCTCTACCAGAGGCAAGTTAAGAGTGGAGGAAAGATTGGTTATTCAATGGTCAAACAAGCCCCTTTAGAATCAATCCACCCAAGAAAACGAATCCGACTATCCAAAACTAAATCTCAAGCCAGCTCTTCTCAATCGCAACCTATACAAACACATACAACTGTCTCACAGCCTACACAAACACATACAACTGTCTCACAACCTACACAAACACATACAACTGTCTCACAGCCTACACAAACACATACAACTGTCTCAGAATCTTCGGATTCTGAAACCTCTGCTTCTTCACCCGACTCGACAACCTATTCTTCCACGTCATCTTCTGAATGCAAACCGAAATACCAAAGAGCAAGCACTACAACAGCGGGTTTGCTAGTACTGAAAAGCAACATTTCTACACATAAAGCATATGACGTTTTTGCAACCATTGCTGAAAAAGGATCATGATGTGCCGGTTCCAAGTCAGGCGGGTGTTTGGAAACGAGTAATCACTGAAGGACGGAAAATGAAAACCAAAAATTTTCTAAAACTTCAAAGAAAAGAACCCTATTGTCTCCAGTTTGATGGTAAAAGAGTTCAAGGGGAAGAGTATCAAGTAGTTATGCTGAAAATATGACAACCGAAATAAAACCCGGTACTCTTAAATGTGATGTCTTGAGCAAGGGCTTTCAGAAGCCACAATATATTGACTGTCAGCATCATGTACTCGACCTCCTTCTGAAACATGTCATGAATTTCTTATTCAAGAACTAACGAGCAAACAAGAACTCAACTATTCCTTCATTGACAAATTAACGCAAAACTATGCCACACTTCAGGCTGATAACCGCCTCGTTGTGACAGACGATGTTAGCACAGGTGAGAACCCTGGATGGCGAGATGATTTCAAGTTCTTTTTATGAATTATGTCAGGCATATCGTCATTACAAAACAACTTCACGTTGGCCTCGCATCAGCTGGAAGAAACTACCAAATTTACACTAGGCAAGATGGAACTCACATGCGATATATACTATTATAGCATTATTTCTGATCCCAGAGTGGCGCAACATCCTCGCTCCTGCTTGCAACTTCATCTGCTATGAATGGGCAAATGCTTGATTCCATGTGCAACACTACAATAAAGCGTCCTTCAATGAACTGTTTACCTCACTCATCAGGGTAAAATCCAAAAACGTGCTGTAAAACTGATGGAGGAACTTCATGCGAAATCGAGAAAATTTGAATTTTTGAATCTGACGTTCATATGAACAATATGTTTTACACATTTCTTGTACATTCTATACATATTACTAAGTGATCTGTATCTTATTTGTTAATAAAAGTTGCTGAGTTATTATTATTTCTCGTTTGAATGAAGCTAAAAAAAAACTTGTCCTTTTTTTTTGAAAAAAAAAATATTTTTTCACTTTTTTCTTCCGAAAAAGGGGGAGGTGGGGGAACTTTTTTTTAAAAAAACTAAAACTTCAATTGATATTCTTGAATTACACATAAAAGTTCCTCGATTGCAAGTGGTTTCATAAAAATATTTTTTTTGTTATCACCCTAGCGTGCACCCAATCACTATTTTTTTCATTAGAGTTTATAATTTGATCACAGAAAACACTTTTTTTTGTGTTAGAATGTTAGTTGCCTAGATCGGACATGGGCAGACTACTGCCCTCCACTTGTTTCTAAAGAATAGGGCATTTTTTAAAATCTCTGCAAACGTAGTTTTATCAGAGAAATAATTGTATTAAAAATCATATTTATTTTGAATTGTATTTAATAATTAAAGTATTTCATTTTTTAAAAGTGAGGCAGGCGTTAGATGAAAAGAAAACTTTTTTGCATGCAGCTCATAAAATATATACTTTTTTTTTATTATTTATTGTGATGTTTGTAATTTGCTAGAAATATCAAGTTTGAAACATTTTATCAAATAATTTTTTGTTTGTTTCAAATATTTCACAAGATAAATTTCATTTTAAACTATTTTTTTTTAAGTATAGTTAAAATAATAGTTTAAAAAATCAATAAACCTGATTGAAAAATTAAAAAAAAAAAATAAAAAATAATAATCTCTACCTTTGTCTGCCAAAAAAAAAAAAATATTATGGTGACAGAACGTAAGTAAATTTTGCCAATGAGCTTGCTTGATTTCTGCCAGTTTGTAGCAAGATGTTGTGTCTGTCATATTTTTTTTTTGTCAGTTGTGTTTTTTATATATGTATATATTTGATCATCATTACTACAGTGTTTATTTGTCGATACATGTCTATCAGGCTTGTGTTCTTTTCTTTTTCTTTGTTTTCAGTGGCATTATGGGGATGGGGTATGTACGTGTTTGCCTGGCTTCCAGTACTGCACCATTATATAAACACTGGTCATTACTGGCTTATTTTTCAGTACCAAAAAAAAAAAATTATACATATATAACCTAATTTAACATATAAGATAGTATTTTTTTTTCTTTCAAATTTTTTTTTTTTTTACTACATTCAGCGCTCAAGTAGAGAACCCATAAAACTTGGTTAACTCCAGAAACAGTTATTAATACTCCAGCGTAGATACTCCTACTGTGCTATTATTGTACCCATTAATTTTTATAAAGCAAAAAGTATCTCCCCCCCCCCCCCCCGGAACTCATTTCTTGTGTGTTATAGCTATAGCTCGAAATTTTTTTTTTGTTTGGACTAAGTTGACTATCATTGTATCTTTTATGTTATCCATTTTAAAGTATTATGGTTTGGGGGAAAAAAGTTTAGTTATTGCAACAAGCTGATGAAAGTATTGTTACGAATGAAGGCATCCATCCCTGTGTCTGCTGTGCTAAATTTTAAATGGTTTTTCAAATATATTGTTTTGTGACAAGCATAAAGTGCACAATTAAGCGACAAACATAAAGTGCACAATTAAGTGCCTGGTACATAGGATTTATTTCTTATCTTTTTTTTTCCTTTGAAAGCGACATCATTTTAGAACTTCACTTTTTGGAAGCAGATAATTTCACACTGTTATGGCTTAGGGATTCAAAAAATTTTTTTTTTTTTACCATTGTATTAGAATTCCCCTGTTCATTTTTGTTTATTTGTCACTAATATCTGTCTAAATGATCTTCCAGCACTGTTGACATGGCTTTTTTTTTTAAATTATTATCTTTTTTTCTTCTTCTTCATCCCCCAATTATTTTTTTTTCTTAGCTTTTATCTTTTCATGGTGCATTGTATTTATTTTTAAGTAAAACTTCCTAAACATTTAATTTTCCTTCCGTATCGTCTTAAAATTGTGTATCTTTTTTTGTATGCAATAATTTTTTTCACTCAGATTTTTAACTGCTGTGACACTCTTGTTACTTTCCCTTTCTTTTAAAGTTCCAAAATCTTTCGAGGTTCAGATAGATTACCAATTGATATTGTTGTCCAGAGTTTTAGCATTAAATCCTAGGTTGCCAAGGTGAAGAGTTTGAGAATATGATTTAGAATTTCACATTTTTTGATATCCTTGTTTTTTTTCTCCCCCTTGGAGGCGGATGACTGTTTTGGGACATCTATATTTCAAACCTTTCATGCAGAAGAGTACACAAAAAATGGGCGCTTTTTCTTAGCTCAGTTATTCCACACAAGAGAACATTTTCCGAATATTCAGATGACTTCTGTTTCTTTGTCCATGTTTGCCACACCGAACAAAACTAGTTAGTTTGGGAATCTGGAATACTTTTAAATGAATCCAGTCATTTTTTCCCCCCCCTCTATTACCAATTAATCAGCAACACTAAAAAATTTTTTCCTAACAAAATGAACCAAATAAGAAACTGCTGCCTTTGTATTCATGTTAGGATGATGTTATATTGAAACTTGCATATAAATATATATCTACAGATTTGAATCTGAATTTATTGTACACGCCATTCAGCTTGTAATTTCTCTAGTTAAAAATAGAGATTTGCTTACCCAGAATGCTGCATCGTTCTGCATGTCAACAGCAGAGACATTTTTTTTAAGATAAACTCACTCATTTGAAATTGTCTTTGAATCGCACACCTATGTATTTCAATTACTTTGATCTCAACCTTTGAACTCTTGAGATCAATGACCAGCTTCATTTTTTTATTCTTTTTTTTTTTTTCTTCTGAAGTCATAAAAAAGGTGAAAGAAATGAACAATCCATATTTTTGATTTTTTTTCCGCCACTTATTTCTATTATCATCAAATGTTTCTTCATTTACTTTGTTGCTTCTAATACATTCTGTACTGCACAGAATAAAATTTTTTTTTTTTTTTTACTTTGAATGTCCTGTATCAATATTTTTTTTTACATTTTTGAGCACACATGGACCAGTTATTTAGGCTTTTTTCTTACTCATTTTTTTTTTTGTTTGGTCGTATTTTCTGGTATTGAGAACAAAACTGACTTTTTGATTTTTTTCTTTTTTTTTAAAAAAAAAACACAACTTTTTTCTTGATTACTTTTGAATTTATATTGTTTATCATTTTATTTTTCTGTCTATATTTATAAATATATTTCTGCAGGATGTGAGATATTAAAATAGTGAATTTTTTTTACAAGCCATGTAAACTTAGCCAACATAAAGCATTTTTGAAATTACATTAGGCTCTTACTATTGCAAATTATGCACATGATGAAATGTTTACTCGGCTTAACAATAGAGTAATATGCTTAATGACTATTTTCAAGTTATTAAAGTCGGATAAATTAATTGATAAAAAAAAAAATGGATGCATATTTTATTCTATCGTTCTAAAAATACTGTATAAATATTCATGTACATGATACATGTATTAATTTTAAAGAGAAGATAATCAAAAAATAACATCAGTAACCTTTTCTGTTAAACAGTTTTTTTTTTACATTTTCTTCTTACTGAGTATAGTGCTGTAGTAGAGCTCATTCCACCTTAGTGTTCTGACTTAATCTTAGTGATGTAGCAGGAGTTGTCTCACCTTGGCTCTTGTGTTTATTAATTCTTAGACCTTTTTTTATAGGCATCTAGAAGCCATACATTTTATTTTAGTATTTGCATTTTTTTTTTTTAAATTCTAATCTCTCTTTTTTTTATTTTTTTTTTAAACCTAAACTGAATTATATGAATCATCGTTAATTAGTATGTACGGATTTTTTCACATTTTTATCGCGGCATTTTTAAAAAGCAAAATGACTGTTGAAATGATCTTAGTAGAGATTGATAATTAACAATTCAACCAATGGTTACATGTATTATTGTATCCATGAGGTAACTGAAATAATTATCTTAATGGGGATCTAAAAATTATCAGTTAAAACATAACAACAATTCTTTTTGAAAGAAGGGTAGTTTAAAATTTTCACTTTAATTTTTAGCCTGTAAATTAAAATTTTGACAAAAAAAAAAAAATGCTGTTAATAGTATTGACTTTTCATGAAGTTATGATTAAAATTATGGATTTCACATTATTTTATTGCCATTCGAATTCTTTTTATTTACATTTTTTTTTCACATTCAATAATTCTTTGCTAGGTACAAGGAGAGATTCGTTTGCCGAAAACACAGGGCATTGCAGGTCACGTAGCTACAACAGGTGAATTTCTATTCTGTGTTGTAATGCTCATTTCATGTCCCTGTTGACTGGTGATGGGACAGTAGATTTGAATGGTGGATCAGAATGAATTTTTTAGCCTAATATTTTTTTTCCCCCTTAATTTGCTCATTTGGAATTTAACCATTGACTTTCCACACTTTTCTTGAACGTTCTGCTAAGACGGTTATGATATCAATTAGAAATGAAAAATACAAGAAGTGGTTTCAAAATTGGTCAAAATTTGGGTATCCTTTCACTGCTCTTTACCTGAACTATTCATGTACATGATATTTATTTTAAAGAGAAGATAACCAAAAAAAGAACATCAGCAACCCTCCTGTCAAACGAGTTATGTTCTCATATGGTTTTGGTATTATAATGTAATATACACAATTTAACCTCTTGCTAGAATGTTCTGGCTCAACTACTAAGTTAAAAATATTCTCCTTATTCAGAAAAACATTTTTTTTTTATTTTTATTTTTTTATATACCAGTCTCATATTTTAAAATATGATATTTAAATATGACTCCGAATAAGCTACAAACAAAATTTAGCTCATCCATTTTTAATATTATTATTAACTATTGGTTTCGCCTGTCAGCACAACAAATCTGTTAGAAGGTTTTAAGGCGAGGGACACAAAAAAAAAGGGGGTGTGTTTCTTTCTTTAACTTTTATGTTGTCATCCCCAGGGACGTTGTTGAACATACAAGACGCCTATTCTCACCCTCTGTTCTATAGAGGAATTGACGACTCAACCGGCTTCAGGACCAGGTCAGTAGCTTTCTCTCGTCCAACTAGTTGGTCTGCATTTATGTGTATGTGTGTTTTATGTGCCTAATTTTCATTGTATTCTTGGCCGTTGGCTACTATTGGAAGATGACACAAGACCTGAAATATTGCCATTTTTTCACTGTTAAGGTTTCCACAATTTTTTTTTTTTTTTCAATGGTCTAAAAAAAAAAATTAATTTTATAACCAAAGTGACGACTAATGACATCAGTTGATGTAATATTTTTTTCTATTTAAAAGCCATGATTTTTTTTGAAAAATTTATACCACACCATTAACATAATTATCCCAGTTTATTCGATGCTTAAATAAATATTTTAACTGAGTGTTCCCCCCACTCCTTGGTTTAGCTCTTGGCCAAATATTGCTTTCCGTATTGTAACCAAACCATCTGTTCTTCCTCGTACGTCAGAATTTACTGAATTTAAAAAAAAAAAAAATGTACAGTTCATGGATTTTCTCTGAAGTATTGTCTGAAATATTTTTTTCTCCACAGAAACATATTGTGTTTCCCCATCAAGAATGAAGAAGGTATTTCTCATAGTGTGTTTGGATCTCTCGTGCTGTGTCTGTTATCTAAATATATGACCTGATATGTATATATGTATGTGTATTTTTTTTTTTTGTTGTGAATGTATCCCGTGTTTTCTGACCTGTATGTGCTGATTCCTTACATATATCTATCTATCTATGGAGATAAACATGACATTGCCTTTGCCCTAATGAAAAAATAAAATAATGATTTGATTTAGACGTATGCAATGGGTTTAAAAACAAAATATTTTTTTTACAGTTTTGATTAAAGCGGTATGACAACTAAAAACATCATGTAGTGAGCAATACTTTGATCCACTTAAGTGGTAGATGGTCAAAATGAAACAAGTTTGGGGGGGGGGGGCAGGTTAGAAAATTTCAGTCAAAAAATAATGCCGCCAAATCTTTTTTTTTAAGCTTTAAAATAGTAAAAAGATGTGGCAGTCACAGTCTCCTCTCATTTGATGGTTAACAACTTGTGGCAGTCACAGTCTTCTCTCATTTGATGGTTAACAACATGTGGCAGTCACAGTCTCTTCTAATTTGATGGTTAACAACATGTGGCAGTCACAGTCTCCTCTCATTTGATGGTTAACAACATGTGGCAGTCACAGTCTTCTCTCATTTGATGGTTAACAACATGTGGCAGTCACAGTCTCCTCTCATTTGATGGTTAACAACAGGCACAACAGAGATGACTCCCCTCCCCCCCACATGTCCCCAATTTCCTAAGAGATTAGTTGTAAGGGCTTTATAAAAATTTCATGGATTCTTATTTTTCTGTCTCTTCCACGGTTGTCTGTCTCAAAAAACTTATAAGAAACGAAGGGGATGAGTTTTAATGTTTAAAATCAGCTGATGCTGTTTTAACTGTTGTAATCCTAACCTTAGCCTGCTAAGAAATGGGTGTGTGTGTGTGTGGAGGGGGGTGATTATAATTGATGGTCGACACCACATTATTTGTTTATGTGATATGTCAGTGTTTGGGTTTTGTTTCCTATTTGTTAAGTGTTAGTTACGAAATCTCATTGCTAGAAGCTGTTTTAACTGATGCTGTTGACCAATGTCATCATTTGCAGGAGTTGTGCTGGGTGTCGCTCAGCTGTGCAACAAAAAGACGTTTCAGTATTTCACCACGTTTGACGAGGACATCGCCTCCGCTTTTGCAGTGTACTGTTGCATCAGCATCAGCCACGTAAGTCAGTTTTGCTTGTTTTTTCATCTAATGTCTGTCGTCATTTTACATCATTCATCATTTCAGTACGTCTGTAACTTCTTAAATTTTTGAATCCTTTACAGCTATTGAAGTTGGAAAACAGAAATTGTGTTTCTGTTAGATTTGACTTTTAGCCGTCTACCATTTGAAAATTTTATATATATTTTCAGGA
The DNA here is from genome assembly GCA_021962125.1 of Bulinus truncatus. Lineage (NCBI taxonomy): Eukaryota > Metazoa > Mollusca > Gastropoda > Planorbidae > Bulinus > Bulinus truncatus. The sequence continues at coordinate 8,503,080 of JAGDYQ010000022.1, forward strand.
CTTTGGAAGCTGAACATAATTTATCATTCCATCTCATGTCATGTTTTTTTTTTTTTTTTAAATGTATGATTTTTTTTATTTGTTCACCCTGGCAACAAATTTAGAAAATACATGAACTTTACAGTTCACCTTCTTATATGTGCTAACTATCGGTTTTATATAGATAAAAACAACATAATCTGAATATGTCAATTTATGAAGCTTTGGCTTCTTCGATCAGAGAAGGTTGCTGTTCATCATCTGACTCTTTGAAGTGCCTTGCCATTGCTTTGATTTCCTGCCATACCTCTTCTGTATTAAATTTCACTCTAAGATTACATTGGTTAGGGTTCTCTTGAATGATTCTTCACAAAATGTCTAGAAATATACCAGTGTATTAGTAAAAGTATACACACACGACTTGACCATTCAGGTGTCCACTGAAACTGAACTAAAGTAATTAAATTGAATATCGATTGTCAACAGAGAGGTAGCTTTGTTTCCTTTTTCTAGCTTTATGTTCATGTTCTGATATTAGATATACATCTTAGTTTTTAGTTTGTTTCTGAAATGAAAATAAATTTCATCAGCAAATAGAAGGCAAGACTGAAAAAAACAAAACGAAAAAAAAAAAACAGACAGAATGAACTGAAGATTAAGTTTACTGTGATTATTGATCTGCCGTTCCTTCTTTTGTTCCACTACGCCCTCCTGTGCTACCTTCCGTTTCATCCCTGGTGAAAGGTTAATGTTGTATATATATATAAATGTGTGTGAAGGCATCTTTTGTTGATATCTAGAATGTCTCAAGTATCCTTCAGTTGTCTCTGGTGTCTCTCGCAGAGAAACTTGTGTTACTTTGATGTCTCTGAAGAAGTCAGTTTTGTTTTTTAAGCCGTCCAGGAGATAACTTTTGTAAACAGATGCTGTCAGGAATTTCACCAGCATTTTTACACGGAGCAGCGGAGCGCGTGAGGTTTTTTAAAAAAACTAATGACTCATCGTGAAGTCAGTTCCTTTTCATCAGTTTGTTAATTTCTATCTAATGTAGTGTGTTGTTGGTTTTATTTATTATTAAGTACTTTTTTTACTCATCCATGTCCTAACTGACGGGCGATCTCATTAGTTGAAAAAAACTTTTCATCTTACTGTTAGGATATTCTTCTTTTTACCAGATGTTGGTGTTTAGATGTCAATTTAGGTATTTCGCTGGCGGCAGATGTCAGGGTTCACTTAACATTTCTTGATCACTGAAATAAATGGGCTCAACCATCTGGCACTTTGAAGTAATGGCTCTTTGACATAAAAGCTCTTTAACATAAAGGCTATTTGAAAATATGCATTAGTAATATGTTGCGGTTAAAATATATTTTTTTTTTAAATGAGTCTTAAACCAATTAAAATGACTTACTTTGAAAGTCTCGTGAAAATATTATTTTTCAAAAGGATGGTTGGATAAGTGATGACATCTCTGATATCTTTTTAAAAGTCATAACAAAATGAGGTAAAAAGAAAAGTGAGAGCTTCAGCGATGGCATGCATTGCAGTACACAGAATCATCTTATAGCATACAAACATAGTGATAAATGTTCTGTTCCACTATCATAAACAGGTTGCGGCAACTTGGCTCGTTGTTGTTCTATCTAAATTTGTTGCCTGGGACATTTCATTAACTGTTTGATTTCTTTACAGATCCATAGATGGTGCAAACTATTCATCTAAATTTATATAACATGTTCGCATTTTGCTTTTTTTTAATGTTAACAAATTTACCTTTTTTTTTTCAAGCTTCAGGTTAGAAAGTTGTGACCGTCTGATAAAGTGACCAGTGTACTATTATTTTTTTTTTCAAAGCATTGTTATATTCATTTCTGCCCTTTTTTTTCTTTAAAAATAAAAATGTTCTTCCCTGCCTTCATCTACAGTCTCTTATGTATAAAAAAGTGATTGACATTCAGTACAGAAACAGTCTGGCCAATGAGCTCATGATGTTCCACATGAAGGTAATGGCAGGCCCCTCCCCACTTCCCAGCATTGACCAACCAAGAAGACAGTCGTTCCCTTTACTTAGTATTGCAATTCACAAACATTTTTCAATGCCGGGTAATTGCAGCACTCCGATATTTTTTAGAGAATCGATAGCGTGGCTGCTATGTAAGCTCTGCAGGTGGTCAAGCGCAGCATGTGGTCAGGGCACCGGACCAGTCATGGTCTACTGGTTCAGCAGTTGGAATGTTTTGCAGAGAATTTTTTTTTTTTTTTCTTAACATTTTACTTTCTAATTTGCTTTTCCCTTTATGATTTGCCTCACATTTTGTTCTGCCTGTGTGTGTGTGCACAATTCATGTGATAGCAAAAAGGAAAAAAAAAATGTCATTCAAAAAATTTCTTCCTAACTCAGTTACATCTCAGTCAATTACTTTGGCTCATTGCCACCATTTGAACACCCCCCCCCCCCTTTTATTTTTTCAGTTTTAAACATCTAAACCAAAAAAATATTTCTAATTTTTTTTTTTTTTTTTTCAAATCATTGTTTATATGATCTTTCACTTATTGTCAGTATAAAATTAAAGTATAAACATACAACTAACTTTATAGTTCGACAACACTTCTCTGATTCAAAACCATTCTGTGTGATAACTTTTTTTTTTAATAACTTCTTTAATTTACATTTTTTTTTCTGAATTCAGATGTTTAGAAAGTGAAGAGTTGTACACATTGAGAGGTCATAATTCTTGCCATTTTGTTGACATTTTTTTTTTTGCTTTTTTTTGTTTTTATCAGGTTTTTTTATTGTGTGTGCTCTAATTTGTTTTCACATGTTGCACCTCAGCATCACTATACTATACTCTCATCATTTCGTAATCTAGCAACGAATCCATGCATCCTGTACTACCTGGCTAGTCAATGGCCAGGTAGCATCATGTATTGTTTGCATTTCTAATACACCACATATTTATTATTATTATTTTTTTTTTTAATTTCTGTTTTCATATTCTCCATTCCAGAGCCGTAGCTAGGGTGGGGGGATGGGAGGGGGGTGCAAATTCGAAAGGGCCCCAGGGCACCAGCTTGAGGGGGGCCTCTCAAAAATCTTTTTTTTACATAAAATACAAAGTGCATTATCTCTTGTCATGGTGTCGAATGTCAAAATGCAGGGGCCCCCCCAAAGAGGCCACGCCCCTGGGCCCTCAAATCCCTAGGTTCGGCACTGCTCCATTCAAAAAATAAATTTCGATGTCTCTTTGAACTGAAGTCTTGGCTGTTTATTTTATCCAGCAAATTTATGGTGGATATTTTTTTTAAAGGTGAAATAAATTTATAGAAAATAAATTAAAAAAAAGGCTGTGCTAAAAATAGAAACTTGTAAACTTAACAAAAAACAAATTCACTGTTTCGTAGTTGGGTCAATAGCTTTTGTACAGAAGCCGTCACATATTATGTTGTTTTTGTACAGAAGCCGTCACATATTATGTTGTTTTTGTACAGAAGCCGTCACATATTATGTTGTTTTTGTACAGAAGCCGTCACATATTATGTTGTTTTTGTACAGAAGCCGTCACATATTATGTTGTTTTTGTACAGAAGCCGTCACATATTATGTGGTTTTTTCTCTTCTTTTCTGGTTTTTTCTCTTGACGGCTTAACTTGAGAGCTTAGTTGATTGTATCTTATGTTGTTTTGTCTTTTTAATATGAATAGCTGACTTATCTTATGGTCGTGTACCCAAAGCTTTTGACCCAAATCTCAGTCACATGATGGTCTGAATCGTCTTCAGTTCAAAGATAAACATCCTTTTTTTCTCTGTTTTATTTATCATGTCATTTGCTCATTTCTCTTTAGATTATTTTCTGCCGTCTGTGAGAAAGTGTGATCGGGTTAAGCACCCATTTAAACTTGAGGGACGTTTCACCAACTTTCACCAGGACCTGGAAAAAATTCCTTTTTTTTTTTCACACAGAGAATCGAACCCAGGACTCTTTAAGGTCGACAGTCGCTCCATGCCACTCTGTAAGTGGCCAGACGGTCGTGAGGATCCCAGTTTCGATTTCCGGTGATGACCAAATGGATATTTCAGGTCATGGTGAAAGTTCCCTGCTATATCCCCCCGAGCTGCCTGCATGGCCATTGCACTATCGGCTATGGTGGGGATGAAAAATAAGGTTTATAGGATCTAAGATTTTTTTCATCTCATCCTTACTGGGACCTCACACACCCACCACTCGGCCCCCCTGTCCCTCAAGCGTAAGGGTCTCTGAGAGCCCAATTCCTGTTTAAAAAAAAATATGTAAAAGAGCTGCCACTATAGTCAATTTACTAATATTTGATGAATTAAATTAATTGAAGGATAGAACAAAAAAAAAACTGCCTCATATGGAGCCACATGAAGCTGAACAAAGAGCCACATTCAGGCCACCTTTGATTTAGTGTTCGACTGGGGGTGGTGGCGGGGGGGGGGGGGGTCAGATATGTGGCACAGAGTAGCTGGTCTGGTAACAGCTAAACGTAACTTTTGTTGCATATTTGTTTCTTTTTTTTTTAGTCCGGTGGAAGAGCTTGGGGTGGAGGAGGGTATGGCAGGCTCATTTAGCCACTTTCTCATGAATGTCAGAATGTTTTATTAATCACCATGTGTACATTGTAGTCGTTGGTATATTACTTTATTTAGTTAGTTGCACTTTATGCACTTGTTGATGTTGTTATTTATGTGTTTTTTTTTCTCTCTCTCCGTTTTCCTTCCTTTTTTTTTTTTTAATTATTTCTCTGTGCCTGGGTCAACTGATGGCCGACTGACCACGGCAACGCTCGACCCCCATATGTTTGTTTTTTGAATGTCACTTGCATGACCATATGGTGGCTGTCGGCTCCCGCACGAAATCACATACCTATCAACTAAACTGCATGCTGCTGACCTGCCCGCGTGTGTGTTGTGTGTGTCCTTGCGTGTGTAACCCCGTGTGGCTCTAAAACCATACGCTGTGTGTGTGATGGTGTGGCTTATTTGGTGTGTGATACTAACCACCTAACCACATACACACACACACACACACAGTCCCTGATGTACAAGCGTCTGGTGGACACCCGGCACCGACATCGGCTGGCCAACGAGCTGATGATATTCCACATCAACCAGGTACTGTGCTCTACAACCTCTTTATTTATCCCCCCCCACAACCAACATCACGGCCCGTGGCTATTTGTGTCAGTGGCGTAGCGGGGGGGCATCATGCCCCGGGCGCTACTCACAAAGGGGCGCCAAATGGTATATTTTACATACAATATTTTATGGTTTTCGAATTGGGGGGGGGGCGTTAAAAAGGTGTATCATGCCCCGGGGTCGAGTTAAGCTCGCTACGCCACTGATTTGTGTGCACCTATTTTCGCTTTATTTAATTGGTTGGTACGATGTACAGCTCCAGACATTAATAGTTTTTTTTTTTAAATTCTACCAACGAGAAATAATTGTCATGTTACAAATATAAACAGCTGCCAACTTCAAAACTCGGTACGAAAAAAAAAAACGTAATAGAGTTTTTGTAGAAATGTCTGTTGGGAACTCCTCACCAATAAATAGAACTTTGTTAACCTTATGTGTAAGCTTTGTTAATGGGTGGACTAAACTGTAGCGGCCCAATGTAGTGGTTTCACTTGACAACATTAAAGGGGAGTCACGATGGCAGTCAACCAGTTGTTGCCCCTTACACTCCCCCACCCGATCCCTACACAGACATCATCACAGGCAATGGGGGAATTTTTCTTTGGGTGAATTATTTGTAGACGTGTGTGGTGGAATACAACTCCTAACGGTGTTTTGTTTGTTTTTTTTTAACTCATTTTTTTAAACCAAAGAGAAATAATTAGAATAGATTCGGTTACAAAGTTTAAGTTTCCATTTCATCCTCACAACTGAGAGAGCCTGCCCACCACCACATTGAGTGTGTACAATGACCAAAAAAAAAAGTAATTTTATGTCTGCAGAGATTTGGTTTGTTATTTAAACTCATATATAATAATAATAATATAATCTGTGATTCTATATGTTAACCTGGTAGATAAATCATATTGAATCGTTTGTATAGAAGACACATTCGAATAGTTAAAGGTAAGTGATTGATTTGAATAGAACCAACCTGTCTACCGTTGAGTTATGAGAGTGTCACTACTGCCAGGTTATTTGTAGCGGGTTCACTACGTGGGCTGCTTTTGTTTTTTTTTTCCCCACCGTGGGCCATGTGTGAAGAGTGGACTTGATAGAGGACACGTAGTCTTTCCGAATAGTAATGGGCGCGGAAGGGAAGTGTGGGTGGGGTAAAGGGGTGGGGGGGGGGGGGAAATCAGCCGCCGAAACAAAAAAAAAACCACTGTGCCGGTACTGTGATCTCTTCACGGGCTTGGTACACGATATACTTAAGTGTCTTCGTATGTCTCCGGTGACGCAAATTCGAGTATATTTGTTTGGCGTATCATTGCAGGCTGTAAATCTCTCTCTCTCTCTCTCTCTCTCTCTCTCCTGTTGAGACATTGGTTATTTGACTGTTTGCTCTATTGCACTATGTGGCTGTATACATATATATATATATATATATATATATATATATATATATATATTGAAAAAATGTCATGTAAGATGGGGGCATTCCCCCCCCCTTACATTTAAAAAAAGTCATAAAGTTGTTATTTGCCCCCCCCCGGAAAATTTTTGCCCCCTCCCCGGAAAAATTCCTAGCGACGCCCATGTATATATATATATATATATATATATATATATATATATATATATATATATATATATATATATATATATAATAGGTACGGATAGCGAGATCAGTATGCGCATAGAAAGACTTGAATTGGACGAAGCATTGAAAAAAAAAGGGGGGGGGGATTTGGAATTATTTCGCTGCAGTGGTTCTCAATTCGTTATGGGTATGCACAGACACACACACACACATACAGACACACACACACACAGACACACACACAGAGACACACACACACACTGTCATTATTTTATTACGTCCTGTGTTCTGTTGTCGATGTACATGGCCATCAAAGAGGAAAGTAACGGCTTCCAAGCAAGATCTCACATGTGTCTTAACAAATCAGGCGACCTGCTTATAGAAAATGAAATGGTTCTAGAAAGGTGGGCGGAATATTTTGAAGAAATGCTGAACATTAAAACTGACAGCGAAAATGATGTACCAAACATTGCAGAGGACGATGGGGCAGAAATAGAAGAACCAACCATAGAAGAAATAAATAATATTATTAAAAAGACCAAAAACAATAAAGCACCAGGAGAAGATAACATAAATGCTGAGTTACTCAAATATGGAGGACGCACACTATACTTAGAAATACACAGGATGGTCAATAAAATATGGAAAGAAGAGATAATGCCAACAGAATGGGAAACAGCCTTAATAGTTCCGCTACACAAGAAAGGTTCGAAACTTAACTGCAACAACTACAGAGGAATCTCACTTCTCAACACTGTTTATAAAATACTAACAAAAATAATAGCCTGCAGAATAGGGAATTTCAGTGAAACAGTATTAGGTGACTATCAATGTGGTTTCAGGCCTAGCAGAGCAACCACAGACCACATCTTTTCCCTTCGAAACACTCTAGAAAAATGTTATGAGCATAATATAAACCTACATCAGCTGTACATAGATTTCAAGATGGCATATGACAGCATCAATAGAAATTATCTTTACAAAACATTGCAGGAGTTGTGTATCCCCAACAAGCTCATTACACTAGTACGTATGACATTAAACAACTCAAGAAGCAAAGTGAAAATCCAAGGGGAAAGCTCAAGAGAATTTAAAGTAAACCAAGGACTTAGACAAGGAGACTCCCTTTCGTGCATACTTTTCAAGTTAACCCTAGAAAAAGTCATAAGAAACGTACAGTTGGATAAGCGAGGAACTATAACACACTACCTCAGAAGTGAAAAAAACAAAGTCTATGAAAACAGGAACAATATTTACAGAACCCATCCAATACCTTGCATATGCTGATGACATAACATTGATAGGAAAGCAAAGCAAGGATATAGCAAAAGCATACATAGAATTAGAAACAGCAGCTCAGAAAGCAGGTTTAACAGTAAACGAAACAAAGACTCAACATATGCTGTTACAAAGAAATGAAAAAGAAGGAAGAGAAAAATTTTTCAAAATCAGTGATAGAGCATTTGAAAGAGTAGAAAACTTTAAATACCTGGGATCAACCATAAGTGAGAAAAACGATATAATGATAGAGATAAAAAACAGAATAGAAGTAGGGAACAGAATATATTATACACTGCATAAAATACTGAAAAACAGACAGATCTCCAGAAAAATTAAAAAAACCATATACAAGACAATGATCCGGCCAGCAGTAACATATGGTAGCGAAACATGGACCATCAGCAAACAAGCAGAAAATATGCTAAACACTTGGGAAAGGAAAATATTTAGGAAAATATATGGGCCAGTAAAGGACAATAACGAGTGGAGAAGTAGAACCAATTCAGAGCTGTACGAAATGTACGAAGAACCAAATATAACAGCTGAAATTAAAATGAATAGATTAAGGTGGGTAGGGCACATAGAAAGAATGGAAAACAACAGAGGTCCAAAAACGATTTATAAGACAACACCTAATGAGAAAAGGCCTAAAGGCAGGCCAAGAAGCAGATGGTTGGAGGAAGTGGAGAAAGACCTTAAAGCCATAGGAGTGAGAGAGTGGAGGAAGAAGACCATGGATCGGGAAAAGTGGAGAAGTGTAGTATGGCAGGCCAGGGCCCTAAATGGGCTGTAGAGCCAAAGGAAGAAGAAGAAGAATATGCCTATATATCTATCTATATATCTGTCTAATGAATGTATGCATCCCACCCACCTGTGTAATTACGTCATCGACTAATGTGCTCATATCGTGTCGAGCGGTCTTCATTTTGACAAATACCTGTAGCAGAAGTGCAGTTGTAGAGACAGAGTAAACCCCGCCATATGTTTTCATTTTTTTTTCTTTCAATGAAAAGAAATTAAAAGGGGGAAAAGCCCAGTCCCATTGGTATTAGAAACACACACACACACACACACACACACACACACACAAGGATTATAACACTTGGAAGTATCCAACGTTTTTTTTTCCCTCCTAATAAACTAACACATAAAACAAACAAACAACGTGCGATTGTTGCTAAGTTTACTGCAACTGAAATTACTTTAGTTCTAAGCCCTTCTCTACCAGACTAATTCTCCCTCAGTCCCCCCCACCCCACCCCCTTCTTCATTCCCACTTCTTTCTTTCAAAACCACGTGAAGTGGAAACACGAGTCAATCTTTTCTTTTCTCTCTGAGTGTATATATATGTGTGTGTGTATCTCCCATTGACGTCTTTGATGACGACACAACACCGGGGGTTACCCAAAACGTGTACAAGTTGATTCCGTTCGGTAATCAGACACCCCCCCCCTCCGCAGTCCCGTCCTGCTGCGGTCCCCTATGTACCGCGAAGTCAATTATATGTTCGAGACAGACGAATCAAACACAAAACACCCAGCCCCTAACCTCTAGCGGTGTTCTCTCTTTCTTCTTACGACACACTTGTCTGCCCTTCTTGTCAATGTCAACATTTTTTTTGTGTTTTGTTTTGGTCTCAAAAGCTGACAGTTTCCTGGCCATAGCAGGGCTGCCCGAGTGGGATTTGTTTTTATATGCAAGATTACGTGGATTAAAAAAAAAATATATAGAACCCCAAAGAGATCGAAGGGGCGGGGGGGGGCACTTAAGCATTGTCAGCCCTGGTTGACCGCGCTGTATAGCAGTTCTTCTCTTAACTTCTCAGCGAAGGGTAACGGTACATTTTGACAATATCTCCCATTTTCCCCACGTAATGTGCACAATCGTGGGCCTTGAAGAGAAATTCTGGGACGCCCGATTCAACACATTAAGGACACATTTTAAAAAAAAAAACCCAAAAAACTTTTTACAGGAAAATGTTTGTCGCGTTGAACTTGATTGACCCCCCCCTCCCCCATTTGAGATCGGTGGGGGCTTCGGGGCGTGTCGTAAGACCTTACATCTACATCTTTCATGAAATAAAAGAGCGAAAAGAAAATAGGAACACCGGGTGGATGGCGGGTTGGTGTTGGTTCAGGTCGACATACAACAGATCCATGTTTTGTAAATAGAAAAGAAACAATCAATCAATTTATCCCCCCCCCCAACCCAACCCAGACGCGCAGTTTTCTTCCTCTGGGACCATGTTGTAAATACAGTGGATTCCGCTTAATTGGGACAGCCGCTTATTTGGGACAAATCTCAAAACAACCAAACCATGAAGCCAATAGTAAATGTGAATGTTTAATTGGGACAGACGCTTAATTGGGATGTGTCCCAGTTAAGCGGAATCTACTGTATTTTATAAGCTTTACCTGTTTTGCGAGACACCTGTAATAGTTTCGCGGGACACGTGTAGTGGTTTGACGGGACACGTGTAATCATTTTACGGGACACCTGTAGTGGTTCCACGGGGCACCTGTAATGGTTTCACGGGACACCTGTAATGGTTTGACTGGACGCCATTGGTTGCCAGTACCGTAGAGAACCACTGTTGTAAAGGTACGGACTTACGGCCTCACAAAAAAAGTTTATATTTATATATATATACACACACACACACAAATATTAAAAGTAGTGTTAGAATCGTTCAAAGTACAAGCCACAGTCTTTGCATCCGTGCAGAAATAAATAAATAAATAACTAGGGGGTGGGGTGTGTGTGCCAGGAGTGTGTTGTATTTATTTATGAATGAGCTGAAAGTTGTAAAAGGGGGGAGTGTGTTCACCGCCTTCACTTGTGGCCACATATGTGCGCACGTGACATCATACATCACACACACATATGCTGCTGCTGCTGCTGGGGGGAGGGGGGGTGCACCAGGCACTGTACGGTCCACGGTAACGGTTTTAGTTTCTTTTTTTTTTTATTTCACCCACAGTTCGTATTGCATCACGAAGAGGTTGGGTTGTTTTTGAAGGTTGTGTTCCATCTGTAGACCTTGTCGTTGGCACGCCCCCACTCTCTCTCTCTCTCTCTCTCTCTCTCTCTCTCTCTCTCTCAGTGTCGAGACCTTGATGTTAATGGAATTCCCGCTATTTATTAGGGGAAAAACACACGTCGGTCTGCGTACTTACATACGTGTGTGTTTGCATTTTCAGTCAACTTTTTAGATGTTCACAGGTTATTTTCAGTGTTTTTTAGCGGCGTGAAAGGGGGGGGGGGGGATTTCAGTTGGTTTGACTGGATCGCAGGGCAGAAGTGATCTTCTGCTGTTTAGTTGAATTTAGTGCGCGGAGTGTCCAGCAATTTGGAGAGGTTTAAAAAACAGACTGGGTGTCTACTTCGTTGGATACTTTGTGGTGTTGTTCATTTCATGTGTTTGTTGTGGTGCGTGGCGGACTGTGCCGTGGTGCAGCAGGTGTAATCATCATATCCATGTACATGTGAGCGGGTTGGTTGATTTGTTGTGTCATACATTCATTTTTTTTTAAGTTGTCGTTGTCAGATGTGTTATTATTGTATGTCTGACATTCATGAAGTATTTAGTCTGGTGTTTTTAACGGTAACCGGACAAAACCCCCAGCGGACAGAACCCCTACTTTTATTATAAAATCTATTATTCGGCCCTCATTTTTATTATAAAATGTAATATATATATAGTACTTAGATGTAAATATATAATAAAAATACGTATTTTAAGTGATTTTTTTCAAAGTACTCCGATAAGCTGCATTATTAGCCCGTCGAGCTACATTGGTCAAAAGTCCATCTCTTGTTAACTTTACATCAACAGGAAGCTAATCTTACCAGGTAAAACAAACTAAAGTTTTAAGCCCAATGTCAAGACTGACCGTATCTTAATTCTACCTTTTAATCATCACGCCGGACACACATTTTATAGCAGAAGGTAAAGCAAATAGCATAAGAACCACAGTGGTCGAAAGCCAATCCTTTATTTTGGGTGAACCAACATAGAAACATGTCTATTGATAGACTGTGTTGACAGACATGATCTCTTATATCGATAAACATTTCCCTTAGCCCATGGTCAAGATTATATACATAATAATAAGTATCAATGATATCGACTTAAATTTGATCTTAATATTTGGGGGGGGGGAGTTTGTCCGTTGGGGATTTTGTCCTACACTTGTTTTTATCTTTGTTTACATTTGCCCCAAGTTTTAATGGTCTCAGTTGATAAAAAAGGCACATTTTTATTGTACATAATTTTTTGTTGGTTAGGAGGACAGTTGAGAAAGCGGATGGTCAACAGTTACTGATTCTCCTCTCCCCATCACGAAAATCACTTGTGGTTGAAATTTGTATCCATGGAGATCAAACGACGCGCCAGTGTGTCCTCTAGTTTAATACAATTATATACATGTGTAGTTTTCTCTCAAAACAACAACAAAATAAACAAACAGCAGCAAGCGCCATGTTTGTCTTGTACACGACGTTTTGTTTACTTGGCAACTTTTAAATATCCTGAATTGTAAACACCGCACACTAATAAGCACGTAATGATGAATGATCTTCTTCCTTTGGCTCTGCTTCTTGGTCTGCCCCCTTTCGGCCTTTTCTCATTGGGTGTTGCCATATATATTGCTTTTGGACCTCTGTTGTTTTCCCACTCCATCTATGTGCCATATCCACCTCAATCTATTCATTTTGATTTCAGCTGTTATATTTGGTTCTTCGTACAGTTCGTACAGCTCTGAATTGGTTCTACTTCTCCACTCGTTATTGTCCTTTATTGGCCCATATATTTTCCTAAATATTTTCCTTTCCCAAGTGTTTAGCATATTTTCTGCTTGTTTGCTGATGGTCCATGTTTCACTACCATATGTTACTGCTGGTCGGATCATTGTCTTGTAAATGGTTTTTTTTAAGTTTTCTTGAGATCTGTCTGTTTTTCAGTAATGAATAATAGCAAAACAACTTATACCACACACTGTGATGCACAGGATAATATACAGCATTCAAACAACATAGAATTATTAGTATTTGTGTTTTCACTGTGTGGCAAAGAAATGGTGCTTTTTTTTTTTTGGTTTTATTTACTGTTCAACGTCGTTTATCCGAATCAATTGGGACCGTACGGATACGCGATAGTTCGGATAACCGAAAACCTTATGCGATCCATGCAGTATACGAAACCGTACACTATGCGAATATTAGAATGTGGGGAAAACGTTTCACATGCGGGCAACGTGCTTGAATACAAAGCAAAATAGGTGCGAGATGTCGCAATTTTATCTTTATTGTAGAAAATAATCACTTTATTTATATACAGTACATCCAGCCCCGTAGCGTGAAAATTCTACAGCCGGGGCAGGCAATAATTGGGGGGGGGGGGCAGGTAATACATTTTACTAAGTAGAGCAAATAAGCAGAGGGGGCCAGACAAAACGCGGGGGGGGCGGCCCCCTGCCCCCCGCCCCCCCCCGCACGCTACGGGCCTGAGTACAACTAGTTGATAAAAAAACATACAAACAACAAACTGGTCCGGATAATAAACGTTTGGATAAACGACCTTCTTCTACTGTACTCTGACTATTTGTAGACCATATTTACATGAACTGGAATAAATATTTTGTTGCCCCTGCGCATTAGACAATATTTGTAGGCTATTTGGGAAAACAGTGGATGCATTATTTCATCTTGTTGTTCTTCTTTTCTTGACGACCTTTTTTTTTTCTGTTGTTTGGTTTGTAGTTGTTGCTCGTCAATTTTTGCGTTATTTCAAGTCGGGTACACTGGTTAGGAGAGTGTGTCACATGGCACCTATCACATAGGAATCCCGGGCAACGCCAGGCTTTTACAACTAGTGTGTGTGTGTATACTAGGTATATGACTTGAAAAACAAATTTTGTAATTTTACAAGTGGCGTGCCAGATTTTGATGAGCTTTTATATAAAAATAATAAATACAACAAAAAATCATCAATTTTGTTGAAAAAGTTCACCCACCAAAACATTTTTTAGTTTAAAAATAATCCATTTGGCTCTTTTTACTGAAGTTACTTTTACTCCAGTTGTTTACCATTAAAATTCTATTTCCTGTTCTCCATGTTAGATTTTTCAATTATACTTGAGTTTGAATAATTATTTTAATTTTGCTTAATTTTATTCTTAAAAGTGTCTTACAAAAAATCATCACTTTCCGTTGCTAAAAATAAGGACAAATGGGCGAGTAATTTGAAAAAATGTCAAAACACTCTTAAGAAAAGAAACAAAATTGGAATCGAGATCGAGCCATTGCATTCACATTCTAGAATGCCAAAAGAGTGGATGATAATTGGTTGCTACATGGGCTTGGCCTCTATGGAAAAATCCTGATTGAAAAGAGTTGCAGCACTCAGGAAAGAAGTAGAGCTATTAAGGAGCTTTTTAAATTTCCCAATACTGTCTATGCGATCAGTGAGCAGAAAAATTGAAACTTTAATTAAAAGGTATAAGTTCATTTGAAAAAACCTGTGGGTGACATACGGGAGCAGTTTGATAAGTTGTTTGATGTCACAAACAAAACTGGTCAATGGTTATGTGTTGAGGACAAAAAACTTTACGAAATATAAATTCAAAGTGGAGGTAAGACGGGATATACTACAACTAAAATTGCTAGTCAAAGTACAATTCATCCATCAAATCAGAAAATTGTTTGCAAAATTAATGAAGCACAACAACAACAAAGCAGTTTTGAAAGTTCCAGTGATTCAAGTGATAACGAGAATTCTCAAAGTAGCTCTGATGGTGCTGATGCAATGCAGTCATCCACAGAAAGCTTGGATCAAAGCACACATAAGAAACAATCACAGCAATCTACTTCTAGTGCAGTTTCATTAGTTCAATCTGGGAAACTACCAGTTCGAAGAGCAGCATTAGTAAGCAAAATTTTGCATAAAAATAACAACTCCTTCTCAGTCAGGTGTCTATCGAGCTGTAAAGCAAGTAAACTAAAAGAAACATTAATAAATACTTTGCGTAATAGCTTATGGAGTTTACATTTTGATGGTAAAATTATGAAGAAAAACGAACACCAAGTAGTTGTATTAAAAAATGAAGCAAAAGAAGTGAGGCTAGCCGTCTTAGTTTTACCTGATGGCAAAGCTGCTACGATTGGATCTGCCATTCAAAAAGTTTTAGATGAATATAACTTATGGTCAGCTATAAAGATGATAGTGTCAGACACTACAAATGTTAATACAGGTTCGAAGTCTGGTGTTGTGGTGAAACTTCAGAAACTGTTTGTTCAACATGGTGAGTCCGCACCAGTCTTTATAGGTTGTCAGCATCATATACTTGATCGTGTTCTTAGACACGTGTGTGATGCATTGCTCGGTGATTCAACTGAGTCTCCTAACATAAATTATCCATTTGTAAATAAGATACTTAAAGATTATGAATTGTTAAAAAAGATTTTGAAAGTAAAACAAAGAAATGTGCTCCAGTTTTAGAAAAACAGGAAATAGGTTCGAGAGATGATTTGAAATTTTTGCACCATCTAATTTGCGTTTTTAAGCATTTTAAGAATTCTCAACAAAAGCCAAAAGTTAATTTTAGCGCACTGCCTGGCCTCAGCAATGCCCAATGGAACTCTCGAGCAATTTTTGCATTGTTGGCTTTCATACTACTGCCTGATGAACGCAAGAACCTTCTGAAGTAGTGTGAATTTATATGTGGGCATTGGAGTGATGCCTGGTTTAGTGATCATCATTACAAAGCTGAACAATATGAACTTCTTTTCCAAGCTGTTAATGATTATCCAAAAGGGTTGCGCTGTCTTCGAACTCATTGGTCTCAAAGTCCATCCCCAATACTCACTCCACGTAGCAATGTTTGTGCAGAAAGAGCAATAAAAGTTCTGCAAGATATTATTCCCCTGTGCCACTCACCAGAGAAACTGAATTACCGTTTTATTTTTACAAATAAAAGTTAATGAAACAATACTTGAAATTATTAACAAATGTCAATTTTTCTAAAACTTCAAAATGTTTGGTGGGTGACATTTTCAATTTTTTAAATAAATTTGATATGGTTTTGTGTTTCTACAATAAAAAGTCATCTGTTGATGGTATGCCATACAAGTGTTGTTCTGAAGTCATATACCTAGTGTATACAGAAGGCAGTGGCTCGTTGTTGTGAATGGCAAGATGGCGTAAGAGAAACACACACACACCACTCTACCCCCTCTCTCTTCCTCTCTCTCTCTCTCTCCCCCCTCCCTCTCTCTCTCTTTCTCTCTCTCGCTGTATATATATATTTAAAGAGAGAGAGGGATATAACATCTGCCGAAGTTGACGTATTGATAGTTGATTGATATATGTGGACTCGAGTGATTTCGAATAATAAGATGGCATGAGAAACACACACCCACACACACACATTGTACATAACACTTTCGCGAAGTTGACGTATTGATAGTTGATCCGTGTCTGCCCGGGGACGGCCCCGAAAGTCTTGTGTCAGAGTAAACCCCCCCTCCCCAGGTCTTCATCAGTGGTTCTCGAAGTATGGGGGTCGCGAGTTGATTTGAGATGGGTCGCCAATTATTATTATTTTAGAATTTCTTTATCGAGAATGTAAACCATTCCATTTAACTTCTTTTTCTTTAACCCATCCCCCCACCCCCTCACATTACTACCCCCCTCTCGCTTCACAAGTGGGTCGCCAAATGCAAAAAAGTGTTGAGAAACGCTGTACTATAGGGATGGTGGGTAAAAAGTGGGGATGGGGTGTGTGTGTGAAGTGTTTTAACAGTGATTGATCTGTTCCTTTTTGACAGCAGGCGTCACCAGTAGATTTGATCAGTATTGAGACAGAACGATAAGAAGTGAGGGGTGAGGGCGGGGGAGATAAAGCCGATATCTGTTAGGTGTTGAAGTGTGGCAGATTGTGACGGGCAGGCTTGAAGTGGTTGCGTCATTGCGGTTGGCCTCCTGGTGTTGGCCTTATAATCTGGTCACCAGTGAGGTCAACGTAAAACGCTGAAGGGGGGGGGGGTTGGGGCAATGCCTCCTACTATATCAGCAGGCACTGGTTGGGGGCAGGGAGTGGCGCGACCGTTTCGTCACGAGCGGGATGGGGGAATTTGCTTGGATCCGACGAACACATGACGTGTATAGGGGCTTGACCAGTCAGAAATCTTGTGATATCTTGTGTGTATGCTATGTGCTAGCACGTGTGTGGATGTCAAATTGAACACGTTGGTGAGCGTGATGTTTTGTTTCCCCCAGCAAACAATGCCCGCCCCCCCCGAAATCTCTGACCTGGGTGGGGACGAACTCCACCAGCAAACATTGGGCCCCTGACAATCTCTGACATGGATGGGGGGGGGATAGTTCCTGGAAATTTAATAAGTATTTTTGTGACAGCACTATGCCCCATCGACTGGGCCACGCGTGGTTCTGACAGGTGTTCAAGTTGCCCCTCTCCCCGAGACTTCCTGACCTTTCCTCTCTGACCCATATTATATATTGTTTGTTAGCTTTAAGTGGTTAAAATGGTTTTTCAAAAAATTTGCGGAAGTTTTGAAGTTAAAATAAACAAATTGAGTAAAAGGTCAGCCTTGAACCGTCCAGTAAAGATAGCCACTACATCTGTGTAGTTAAACAAACTTACTTATAGTCAGAGCAGAGGCGTACCTAGGTTGGTGGTGGTGGGGGGGTTGGGGTCCGAATTCGAAAGTCCCACCCGGGCCTCAGCTTGAGGGGGTACCCCAAACATATTTTTTTTTTACATTACATATTAAGTACATTATGTCATGTCATGGCGTCGAATGTCAAAATGCCCCCAAAGAGGCCAAGCCCCCCCTCTCCCCCCCCCGGTCTTCAAATCCTTAGGTTCGGCACTGCTTGTAGTGGGGGGGGGGAGGATACGCTAACCACATAAACACGTTTCCCCTCTTCTAAAGATGTGCCCTCTCCCCCCTCGTCAGTTCATGACCTATACATACCAACCAACATAGCTGAGATGCCAACTACCCAGTCTCACAAATTTCACCAATTTTTTTTTCCCCTACTCTCCGAGGGCGTTGGGTGACACCCCCTCCCCCTAACAGTCGGTGTTAGATGCAAAACAGTAGGCATTCACGACTGCGACACAAGTGAAGTCTTTGTTTGGTAGAAAATAAGGGAGGGTACGCCTATAGAATGGAGGTGTGTGTGTGTGTGGGGGGGCGAGTAGAAAGACATGCCTCCATATTGGTCGCAGGTGGTTAGTTAAAATGACCGATGCCGGAAATTACGTGGGGATCGAGGGACTGTATTAGTGGGTGATGCCCTGGGGGAGGGGTGGGGGAGGGTAGTGTGAGGGAGGGATAATGGGTTATTATTATACTTCGTGTTTTTTTGCGTTGACGAATAAGAATTTGTACGAGAGTGTTTTCCGTGGGATAGTCACGTAGTACTTGGTTGACTTGGGGACGAAAACTGGTGCACGGCTGTTACAGTTTCCTGCTAGCGTCTTCGGACTAAGATGAACCAGTGGCGTTTGCTGCTGCTGCAGGTGGTGGTGTTGTTGGTGTTGAAAGTTTTTAGCAAGTCTGTGATTTGCGTGTGTGTCGTCATTCCTTGGGTGTCTACATACATATATATAGTTTTGCCAAATTATTAAAACGAATACGGTTCTTATTTCAAATCGGTTCCTAAAAACTGAATTCGTTTGGGACATTATCGGTGCTTGCTTAGTTCTTGGTCTTCCCCCTTTAGACCTTTTCTCATTGGGTGTTACCTTATATATTGCTTTTGGACCTCTGTTGTTTTCCATTCTATGTGCCCTACCCACCTTAATCTATTCATTTTGATTTCAGCTGTTATATTTGGTTCTTCATACAGTTCGTACAGCCCTGAATTGGCTCTACTTCTCCACTCGTTATTGTCCTCTACTGGCCCGTATATTTTCCTAAATATTTTCCTTTCCCAGGTGTTTAGCATATTTTCAGCTTGTTTCGCTACCATATGTTACTGCTGGTCGGATCATTGTCTTGTAAATGGTTTTTTTTTTAAAGTTTTCTGGAGCTCTGTCTGTTTTTCAGTATTTTATGCAGTGTATAATATATTCTGTTCCCTACTTCTATTCTGTTTTTGATCTCTATTATTATATAATTTTTCTCACTTATGCTTGATCCCAGGTATTTAAAGTTTTGAAAGATTTTTCTTTTCCTTCTTTTTCATTTCTTTGTAATAGCATGTATTGAGTCTTTGATTCATTTACTGTTAAACCTGCTTTCTGAGCTGCTGTTTCTAATTCTATGAATGCTTTTGTTATATCCTTGCTTTGCTTTCCTATCAATGATATGTCATCAGCATATGCAAGGTACTGGATGGATTCTGTAAATATTGTTCCTGTTTTCATAGAATTTTAATTTATTTCCGTTTATTACACCACCCCCCCTCCCCCAACCGGTCACAGTGGGCCGCGGTAAAATTATCAAACGTCGACCGGTCCGCGGCGAGAAAAAGGTTGTGGGACCACTGGGTTGGAGGTTAAATATGATTGGCGCTCATCTGTATCGATACGTATTTTAGCACATGTTACACTTGGCGTCCATCGGTTAATAAAAAAAATGATTTATTGTTATCGATACGTGACTCGCGTAGGCCGTTATTGAAAATATTTCTCTAAACGCTTCGCTGGTTTTAAATACATACATTGTGTCTCGTCAATTGCGAGATATTTGGTCGGCTAATTTTTTTTTATATGATAAAAATCGCCATTTTGCACGCGCTGCTCCTGCCATTGATTGGCCTTGAACTTGTCCTGTCTTGTGACGTCAGCCGCCAACCATTGTTCTGAACTTGACTTGTTGTAGTTTTGTCATTACACGATGTGTCGGGATCTGCTCTCCTGCCCGTGATGATTGGTCGGAGAACGCAAGTGCACCGCCAATTTTAATTGTCTTACTGAGGGGGTCGCGATCGCTTGAAATACGCAACCAGTCGCCTGTATTAGGTGACCCTTTGACCTTGTCACAAGTCGCGCACGTCACGTCATATTCTATTTTTAGTTTCGTTTTGTTTTGTCATGCCATCCCGGGATTGCCACGGTGACAATCTTGGACACTAAATCTTTTTTACAAAAAAAAAGACGTAAATGTGTTCACATGATTATCTCCCCCCCCCTTCCTTTCACGTAATTGCATGCCACCACACCCACATCCACACATTGCATGCCACCACACCCGCACATTGCGTTCTCTGGAAATACTACTGCCGACACCTTTAGTTGTTCCACGAAACCGCGTTTCTCCACCGGTGGTACGCAGCGACATATAATTTTCGTCGCCAGTTCGCTGCGTGACTCATCGCCATAGTCTCCCTTGGGGGCGCAGTCGCGACAAAAAATAAACGTTTGAGAACCGCAGCCACGAAACGTCTCGCACTTGTATTTCTCCAACTCGCCTACACAAGAGGTGCGATTCGGTGTCTTTTAGTGCCATCGGGAAACTTTATCTAGGGCATGTACAATGACAGTGGCTGCCTATAGTGGTATAGTCGGAGTGGCTGCCTGTAGTGGTATAGTCGGAGTAGCTGCCTATAGTGGTAAAGTTGATTTCCGCGCCGTGCTGCCAACTTGGATATTTTATGTACAGATCTGGATTTTTTTTTTTGAGTTGTCATATTTGTGAACAATGTTTTCTGGATGGTTGAGATATTTTGTTGTTGCTCATTTAGGTGTTGGGTTCTTTTGATTTTCTAGAGCTTATACAGCTCTGTGTGTGTGTGTTTTTTTTTATCTAATGTTCAATAATTGGGTTAGGAAACATTTTTTTGGTTTATGTTCATTACAACATGGCATTTCGGGGGAATATACTTATAGTTTGCATACAATTTATATATATATATATATATATATATATATGTTAGTTCCACGAGATTAAAATGCGTGTTTCTATATATAGATCACTTCTTGTCGATGAGACATACAGCGTAAGAGAGTACCCGTGGAGGTGTGTCACGTGACGGACTGGACCATAGTGTACCAATAGACACATTTGTACACATGCACAAACACTGTCTCTTTCGTTGTACCTGAAAGTGAAAAGCGTGCGCAGGGGGGGTTGTCTGCCCCCTATTTTTTTATCTCTCCCCCCACACTATAAAGTTCGATAACCCATCCACGACCTGAAGTGCCTTTCCCCCCTTGTTTCGTTTCTGAGGATTAGCAACACCGCCACCCGCCCAAGCAAGAGTAAACCTCGAGACTACATTAGAACAGTGTATACGTGAATATATATATAGTTGTATATATATATATATATATATATATATATGTAGAGAGAGAGAACAAGAGAGTATATACGTCTTGTCTGACGAGAGACAATCATAAATCTGAGTCCTGCACTGAGCTCTGTAGGTGGCGCATAGACACCTGCACGACCCACACAAGCACCACCCTATCTCAGCACGCACGCGCGCTTACACACACACACACACTCACACCAACACCAGCCAGTTGTTAGTGTGGATACAGTGTGTGGGTAAGAATACAAAATGACACTCTACAACAGTAGTAGCAGTAGTCGTCGTGGAGTTTACGGCAAATGTAAGTCTCTGAGTTTGGACCTCAAGCCCTGCTGGTT
Organism: Bulinus truncatus; assembly: GCA_021962125.1. Lineage (NCBI taxonomy): Eukaryota > Metazoa > Mollusca > Gastropoda > Planorbidae > Bulinus > Bulinus truncatus. The sequence goes on from JAGDYQ010000022.1 coordinate 8,524,703, forward strand.
TATGTCCCTGTACAGGGGCAGAGACGGGGTAAGTGTATCCCTGTTGTTTGTGTCAGTTTGCCCCTGTTGTTGTTTGTGTCAGTCTGTCCCTGTTGTAGTGTAAATGTATCATTTCTTGTGTTTGAATGTTTTATTGTCTCTTAGCTTTTTCCTAATTCAGAAAGCTTCTTTAAATTTTTTTAAATTCATTACTGACACATTTTTTATAATTAAAAAAAAATACTTACTAGTAATGGTTTAGTGCGGTGGGCAGGCTCTACAATTCACTCTCCCCTTTCAATAAAGGGAGGGAAATCTTACCATATAGCCTCATTAGTTAATTATCCCCCCGGATCATATTGGAAACCAGAAATAACCAAGAATGGGGGTGAAAACATAGCTCTGAATTTATTTCTTCTGAAAAAGTTTTTTTTTTTCTAAACTGGGAACCATTGTGGGCCAGGGCCCTACATGGGCTATAGAGCCCAAGGAAGAAGAAGATGGGAACCATTGGAGGTCAGGGCCCTATAGAGCCCAAGGAAGAAGAAGATGGGAACCGTTGTAGGCCAGGGCCCTATATGGGCAATAGAGCCCAAGGAAGAAGAAGAAGGGAACCATTGTATCCCTCACTTGACCTTTGAAATCTCTGGCTACGATCCCTCAACTGATATGTTTTGTTGGTCTTATTATTATTATTACATTGGACTTGTGGATGTTTTATTTTGTTATCTTTGAGGAAAAGAAAATTAATGAGTTTTAAACAAGAAAAAAAAATGAGTTCTAGCTTAATGTTGTATTTGTTGATAGAAAATGTGGCTAGGTGATAGATTACATAAATCTTGACAACAGAATGCAAAGGCAAATAACAATATTTGACATTAAATGCCGCAAGATGAATTTTAGTAAGACTTATAGTTATTCATTCCTTTATTTTTTAAACTCATATTTAAAAAAAAATTCATTCAAAAAAAAAAAAACAACATAAATAAAGTTGTACTGAATATGTAAAGTAATTAAAGTTTTATCAAGTAAAATCTGTTAATTACATTTAGAAATCATAGGAGGTAATCTTGATTTCATGTTCAAACCAACCTAACCTTGAACTTCAACTGTTGATATCTTTGCTTACTTAAATATATATATATATATACCGGTATATAGATATCTTTGCTTACTTAAATATATATATACCGGTATATAGATATCTTTGCTTACTTAAATATATATATATATACCGGTATATAGATATCTTTGCTTACTTAAATATATATATATATACCGGTATATAGATATCTTTGCTTACTTAAATATATATATATATATACCGGTATATAGATATCTTTGCTTACTTAAATATATATATATATATATATATACCGGTATATAGATATCTTTGCTTACTTAAATATATATATATATATATACCGGTATATAGATATCTTTGCTTACTTAAATATATATATATATATACCGGTATATATATCACTAATGTAGCACTGGAAGTCCAAACATTATTTCTTTATCTACTACGGAGAGTTTAACGTATTTTTTTTTTTTCTTCTTAAAATGATTTGTTTTTTCCATGTTCAGGACTTCCCCCCCCCCCCCCCCATTCAGTCAACATTTCTGGGAACATGCCCCTAAAATATGTCACTTTGGGTTTTCTCTGGGGGATATGTGTAGGTATTTTCTCAGCAACAAAGGTTGGCTCTCATAATCCGTAAAGGTTAAATACCACGTCAGTAAAGGTGAAATACCATGGGTATTGAGTAATTCGTATGGGTTCACCCTTTTATGTCACGCTTGGTTGGTCATGCGCCTATAGAAGTTAGACTGGATTTTTTTGTTCATTATTCATTTAGAATGAATCAAAATTTATATTTTTTTTTTTTTTGGTTGAGAATAAAGTTACGCGGTTTATTGAAATATTTTTTTTTTTTCCTCCTTCAATGATCTGTTCACTGTTTTTTTGCCTGTAACCTTATGAAACATTATTTTGTTCTCCAGCAAGTGCCGATGGAAGAGGTCCAGCTTATGGCTGACACACCCATACTGCCAGTCACAACATTCAGCGTTAATTTTGATTCGTTTGACTTTGCGCCTCGCACCATGTCAGAGTCGCAGACAGTTTTGGTGAGCATGAACCCCTCCCGCTCATCCTTTGTACATAGTTTAGAAAAATCCTACCAAAGCTTCCCCTAGAGGCTAAGATTTTGAAATGATTCTACGTATCCATTTTAAATATCGAAAGGGTAGGGTATATATTGAGGTGATAAAACTGAAAAAAACTACAAGTCTTTTCTTTCTAAATAATAATGCACTTGGTTGTAATAAATTTCATTTGTTGCATTTCTTGTACTGATTTTATGTCTAGATTTTTTATCACAATTTTTTTTTATCTTCATATTTCATGCTGATCTGACTTAATGCTGTAAACTATTTACATATTTCTTTCTTAAGAACCATTTCTCACATGTTTCAGTCGTGTCTCAGTATGTTTGAAGACTTGGGATTCCTGTCAAGATGGAGAATCAAGCTAGACACTTTAGTCAGGTAGGCGCTGATGTAACAAATGCACAGCTGGTATGTGACCTAATTTAGACGGTCACTAGTTCTTCTCAATTCTTCTCAACCTCCAATTCAATATTTTAACTGCTGCGAAAGAAAAGTAAAAACACTTTTTTTTTTTTTTTTAAATTTGCCTCTAGTTTTGTTTGACGGGTTTGAAGTTTTTTTTTAACTTGAAATGCTTTACAATTAAAAAAAAAAAGATATTTGTATTAAAATAACTGGTTTTTTTACGACTTGATGAAAGCAATTATGGTTCAGGTTGAGCTGTTTTTACATTAACATTGATTATTACAAGGAAGTATCTCTTCATGATCATTTAGTATAGTTATGAGCTAAATATTTTTAGATGCACCAAACAAATATTTTAGAAAGCAAAGAAAAAAAAAACATCACTGACTTGTGTAGATTGTAATTGTTTAACAAAAGCTTAAATCTGAATAACGAGATGAAATTTTAGAAAACTGATTTATATATATATAAATATATATATTTTTTAACCCCCCTTCCCCCTGTTGTATTTCTCAGGTTTCTGTTAATGGTGAAGAAAGGTTATCGCAACCCTCCCTACCACAACTGGATGCACGCTTATGCAGTCACTCACTTTTGTTATCTTCTTATCAAAAATCTGCACCTGCACAATTATTTAGAGTGAGTCATGCCCAGGAATACATGTAGCTAGTGTTTGTCTATTTATTGTGTGGCCCCAAATACAGACAGGGCTTGTTTTATATGTGCATACCATTGTACTGCCCGTTTATGACTGCAAATTACATGAAAATTAAATCTTCAAAGATAGGGGAAAAAATTAATGACTGGGGATTTATAAAAAATAAAATCATCCATGATAGACCAGAGCACAGATTAGATATTATACAGATTGCGCAAGCCTCGTTTTGAAAATGTTTTCATCACAGACATTAATGATATTTACTCTCATCAGTCCATTCATTGAATAGAAATGTTTATTATATATATAAAGCTCCTAAAAGCCCATCAACTCATGAATGAAATATGAATACATTATTGCTTTTTTATATTTATAAAGGAAATTGAAAGATTTTTCATATTTCATGTCTTGAAAAAAAAACCAACAAAGAGGTGTAAATAGGTCTGTGTGTTTTTATGAATGGAAAGCGTCATTGGAAATAACAACAAATGCGTGAGAGTTTTTAACACAAAACCGAGGACTATTTATAAAGCTATGCACTATCTGTATGTTATGTAATCTGTGGTCAAGGCAGTCAGGAATGATAATCATAAAAAGGCAGGTAATTTGTGGCGAGTTTAGCTTTATTACCTGATTTTTAAATTTTTTTTTAATGTGAAATTGAAATCTTATTTTTGTTTGTTTGTTCTCTACACAGTGACATCGAACTTTTAGCTTTATTTGTCTCATGTCTATGTCATGATATTGACCACCGGGGGACGACGAACTCATTTCAAGTCCAGTCGGTAAGTGGTAACAAACCTGGCGGATTTTTAAAAAAAAAAAAATTTTAAATTCATATATTTTATGTATGATACATTATTGCCTTATAATATTCTAACGAAATGGAGTAGAAGCCGGTGTGATGAGATGTCAGTTTGAAGAGTTGATTTGTCAATAGAATTATCTTTGAGCTAAAGAATAAATTATTTTTGTTGGTAAATATAGTATTACATTCTAGTTTTTGAAAAAAAAAAATACAACAACAAACAAGTTTACTTACATGTTTTGATACAGTTTAACAGTCTTTAAAGCTTAAAATGAACTGTTTTTTTTTTCATTTATTTGTTATATTTGTGCGTTTTTCAGCAATCTGTGTTAGCAGCTCTGTACAGTTCAGAGGGTTCTGTTATGGAGGTGAGGTTGCCGTTTATCTCTATTTATTTTTCGACTACCTGTGAATGATTTTTTACACCTCTTCAGATTTCTGACCATTTTTTTTTTTTTAAATACTTGATTAATAACCAGGCAAAATATATTACTTGATGCAGATACCAAAAATTTCCCTAATGAATCAGTAGCAAATATTCTTGTAGCTACATCGGCCAGAGTGTATGATAGTTGAAGTAAGCACTATGATCCTTGAGAACATCCATCGAATATAATAATAGCGGTCAGGGTCCTGCGTTAAACCGGAAACGGAAAACGAATTCAAAATGGCATATTGCCCATGTCTCGATTCAATAATTGTTTTTTTTTTTAAATCTACAGTTTTGAATAGTTTTTGCGGTTTTTAAACAAGAAACCAATAGGCCAAAATGTGAAATAATTCCATTTAAATATTAATGTGTTTGTTTTTATTTCTGCAACATGTTTCATCTTTAAATTGTAATAATATCATGAAAAAGTCCGAAACCGAAAATAACCTTGCCTACTGATCAAACTTAGGGAATATAACTCTAAGCAAAGGTTTTGCAGGGTACAGCTAGTGTTTTAATATTACATGTACTAATATTTTTTTTTACTGCTATTTTGTCAGATTTAATGTTTGACTTGATAACTGTCTTTGTTCTTGGTGTGACAGTCTTTATCTTTTAATCATTGTACTCCCACAGCGCCATCATCTCGCTCAGAGCATGTGTATCCTGAACACTGAAGGTAGCAATCTGTTTGAGAACCTCTCCAGCAAGGTCAGTGTTATCTGTGGTGTTTTCTGTGTTGTTATCTGTGGTGTTATCTGTGTTGTTATCTGTGGTGTTATCTGTGGTATTTTCTGTGGTGTTATCTGTGGTGTTTTCTGTGTTATTTGTGTTATGTGTTTTCTGTTTTTTTTTTAAAAGTTATCAAATAATAAATCAATAAGAAATAATGAAACAAATAAAAAAGAAATTATAAAAGGAAAAAAAAAAAAAACATACTTACAAACCGAAGTGAAGTTTCACTCGTCAACCAGGCAAGCCATTTGGCAGAAGTGATGATTAATTAGATTGTTGATTTAATTCAGACAAGAGACAAAATATTTAAAACGGAACTTTAGCCTGATTAGTTCTTCATACTTTTATAAATTTATTCCCTTAAATTAAAATTTATGTATTAGTTTAGTTTTTATGACACATTGAGTATAATTGGTAGGGAGAAAAAAATTATGGCAAATAATTCCTTCCAAATGCAAAAAACAATTACAGTTAATAGTTAAAATTTCAGAAATTAACTATAATTAATTGGAAATCTTTGAATTTTTGGATGAAACCATAAACTTCAAAAATCCATTGCGTCTTTCAACCGATCATATAATGAAATTGAAATTCCAGTAGGTTAAAAATGTGTGTGTTTAAATCTATTGTAAAAAATAACATTGAAGTTCCTTTTTTTTATTTTAGAAAAATAATAAAGATGTTTAGAAATAGCAAACAATCATAATAAAAATTATTCTGTGAATTCCTTTTTCTGTCACAGCAAAGTACAAAACACCTATGAATATGTTTTACATGCCTGTTACAGAAATTCACTAACCATCTATCAAATAAAATGTCTGCGTTACTTGATAATAGTTAAGCTTTTTATTATTTTTTTTTGTAAATGGTGCTTTTTTGGTTTCTGTATGTTTGATGTTATTATTTTCTGTTCCAATAATAGCATTTTTATTACTTGTCATCCAGGAGTACCAGTCCGTGCTAGATCTCATGAGGGATATTATACTGGCCACTGACTTGGCACATCACCTCAGAACAGTCAAGGACCAGGAGCATTTGGCTGAAAGTAAGTTGATGACTTAATCCAGTGTTAATGTCATAGGTTATACTCCAGTGTTAATGTCATAGGTTATACTCCAGTGTTAATGTCATAGGTATACTCCAGTGTTAATGTCATAGGTATACTCCAGTGTTAATGTCATAGGTTATACTCCAGTGTTAATGTCATAGGTTATACTCCAGTGTTAATGTCATAGGTATACTCCAGTGTTAATGTCATAGGTTATACTCCAGTGTTAATGTCATAGGTTATACTCCAGTGTTAATGTCATAGGTTATACTCCAGTGTTAATGTCATAGGTGTACTCCAGTGTTAATGTCATAGGTGTACTCCAGTGTTAATGTCATAGGTGTACTCCAGTGTTAATGTCATAGGTGTACTCCAGTGTTAATGTCATAGGTGTACTCCAGTGTTAATGTCATAGGTGTTCTCCAGTGTTAATGTCATAGGTGTACTCCAGTGTTAATGTCATAGGTGTACTCCAGTGTTAATGTCATAGGTGTACTCCAGTGTTAATGTCATAGGTGTACTCCAGTGTTAATGTCATAGGTGTACTCCAGTGTTAATGTCATAGGTGTTCTCCAGTGTTAATGTCATAGGTGTACTCCAGTGTTAATGTCATAGGTGTACTCCAGTGTTAATGTCATAGGTGTACTCCAGTGTTAATGTCATAGGTGTACTCCAGTGTTAATGTCATAGGTTATACTCCAGTGTTAATGTCATAGGTTATACTCCAGTGTTAATGTCATAGGTTATACTCCAGTGTTAATGTCATAGGTATACTCCAGTGTTAATGTCATAGGTTATACTCCAGTGTTAATGTCATAGGTTATACTCCAGTGTTAATGTCATAGGTTATACTCCAGTGTTAATGTCATAGGTGTACTCCAGTGTTAATGTCATAGGTGTACTCCAGTGTTAATGTCATAGGTGTACTCCAGTGTTAATGTCATAGGTGTACTCCAGTGTTAATGTCATAGGTGTTCTCCAGTGTTAATGTCATAGGTGTACTCCAGTGTTAATGTCATAGGTGTACTCCAGTGTTAATGTCATAGGTGTACTCCAGTGTTAATGTCATAGGTGTACTCCAGTGTTAATGTCATAGGTGTACTCCAGTGTTAATGTCATAGGTATACTCCAGTGTTAATGTCATAGGTTATACTCCAGTGTTAATGTCATAGGTTATACTCCAGTGTTAATGTCATAGGTTATACTCCAGTGTTAATGTCATAGGTTATACTCCAGTGTTAATGTCATAGGTATACTCCAGTGTTAATGTCATAGGTATACTCCAGTGTTAATGTCATAGGTATACTCCAGTGTTAATGTCATAGGTATACTCCAGTGTTAATGTCATAGGTATACTCCAGTGTTAATGTCATAGGTATACTCCAGTGTTAATGTCATAGGTATACTCCAGTGTTAATGTCATAGGTATACTCCAGTGTTAATGTCATAGGTATACTCCAGTGTTAATGTCATAGGTATACTCCAGTGTTAATGTCATAGGTATACTCCAGTGTTAATGTCATAGGTTATACTCCAGTGTTAATGTCATAGGTGTACTCCAGTGTTAATGTCATAGGTGTTCTCCAGTGTTAATGTCATAGGTGTACTCCAGTGTTAATGTCATAGGTGTACTCCAGTGTTAATGTCATAGGTGTACTCCAGTGTTAATGTCATAGGTGTACTCCAGTGTTAATGTCATAGGTGTACTCCAGTGTTAATGTCATAGGTGTACTCCAGTGTTAATGTCATAGGTTATACTCCAAGTGTTAATGTCATAGGTTATACTCCAGTGTTAATGTCATAGGTTATACTCCAGTGTTAATGTCATAGGTATACTCCAGTGTTAATGTCATAGGTTATACTCCAGTGTTAATGTCATAGGTTATACTCCAGTGTTAATGTCATAGGTTATACTCCAGTGTTAATGTCATAGGTGTACTCCAGTGTTAATGTCATAGGTGTACTCCAGTGTTAATGTCATAGGTGTACTCCAGTGTTAATGTCATAGGTGTACTCCAGTGTTAATGTCATAGGTGTACTCCAGTGTTAATGTCATAGGTGTACTCCAGTGTTAATGTCATAGGTGTACTCCAGTGTTAATGTCATAGGTGTACTCCAGTGTTAATGTCATAGGTATACTCCAGTGTTAATGTCATAGGTTATACTCCAGTGTTAATGTCATAGGTTATACTCCAGTGTTAATGTCATAGGTTATACTCCAGTGTTAATGTCATAGGTTATACTCCAGTGTTAATGTCATAGGTATACTCCAGTGTTAATGTCATAGGTATACTCCAGTGTTAATGTCATAGGTATACTCCAGTGTTAATGTCATAGGTATACTCCAGTGTTAATGTCATAGGTATACTCCAGTGTTAATGTCATAGGTATACTCCAGTGTTAATGTCATAGGTATACTCCAGTGTTAATGTCATAGGTTATACTCCAGTGTTAATGTCATAGGTGTACTCCAGTGTTAATGTCATAGGTGTTCTCCAGTGTTAATGTCATAGGTGTACTCCAGTGTTAATGTCATAGGTGTACTCCAGTGTTAATGTCATAGGTGTACTCCAGTGTTAATGTCATAGGTGTACTCCAGTGTTAATGTCATAGGTGTACTCCAGTGTTAATGTCATAGGTGTACTCCAGTGTTAATGTCATAGGTGTACTCCAGTGTTAATGTCATAGGTGTACTCCAGTGTTAATGTCATAGGTTATACTCCAGTGTTAATGTCATAGGTTATACTCCAGTGTTAATGTCATAGGTTATACTCCAGTGTTAATGTCATAGGTTATACTCCAGTGTTAATGTCATAGGTATACTCCAGTGTTAATGTCATAGGTATACTCCAGTGTTAATGTCATAGGTATACTCCAGTGTTAATGTCATAGGTATACTCCAGTGTTAATGTCATAGGTATACTCCAGTGTTAATGTCATAGGTATACTCCAGTGTTAATGTCATAGGTATACTCCAGTGTTAATGTCATAGGTTATACTCCAGTGTTAATGTCATAGGTGTACTCCAGTGTTAATGTCATAGGTGTTCTCCAGTGTTAATGTCATAGGTGTACTCCAGTGTTAATGTCATAGGTGTACTCCAGTGTTAATGTCATAGGTGTACTCCAGTGTTAATGTCATAGGTGTACTCCAGTGTTAATGTCATAGGTGTACTCCAGTGTTAATGTCATAGGTGTACTCCAGTGTTAATGTCATAGGTGTACTCCAGTGTTAATGTCATAGGTATACTCCAGTGTTAATGTCATAGGTTATACTCCAGTGTTAATGTCATAGGTTATACTCCAGTGTTAATGTCATAGGTTATACTCCAGTGTTAATGTCATAGGTTATACTCCAGTGTTAATGTCATAGGTATACTCCAGTGTTAATGTCATAGGTATACTCCAGTGTTAATGTCATAGGTATACTCCAGTGTTAATGTCATAGGTTATACTCCAGTGTTAATGTCATAGGTTATACTCCAGTGTTAATGTCATAGGTTATACTCCAGTGTTAATGTCACAGGTGTACTCCAGTGTTAATGTCACAGGTGTACTCCAGTGTTAATGTCACAGGTGTACTCCAGTGTTAATGTCATAGGTGTACTCCAGTGTTAATGTCATAGGTATACTCCAGTGTTAATGTCATAGGTGTACTCCAGTGTTAATGTCATAGGTGTACTCCAGTGTTAATGTCATAGGTATACTCCAGGGGTTTTCCACACTTGAGATTTTTTTTTTCAAACAGCCACATCAAAGTAAATTTGTGAAAATTTAGTGAAGAGATGTAATTAAATAACGGACTAATAGTGGGCTCGTTGGGAGGTCCACATAACTCATTGTAGAGCCTCATGTGGTCACCATGGGTATATTCCATTCCAAGTCAAAATGCTCAGCACGTACCGGGTGAAAATATCTGGTGCAGACCCGATACAAGATATACAGGATTTTGACCTGGCAGAATGAATTACTTATCATTGTTAAGTATATTGTATTAGTTGGTCCTTCAATCATAGCTACCACCTTCTAGAAGTTAATGAATGACTTAACATCGTTAGGTGTATTGTATTAGTTGGTCCTTCAATCATAGCTACCACCTTCTAGAAGTTAATGAATGACTTAACATTGTTAGGTATATTGTATTTGTTAGTCCTTCAATCATAGCTACCACCTTCTAGAAGTTAATGAATGACTTAACATCGTTAGGTATATTGTATTAGTTGGTCCTTCAATCATAGCTACCACCTTCTAGAAGATAATACTGTACCTATTATACATTTTCGCTCCGGCACTGGAAATGGTGGTGTTATACATGGCAGACATTGAACTCAGAACTCACAAATTGGTCTGTACTATCACAAGGGGATTAGTGACACAGAAACTAAACATAGCAAGTTGGCAGGGGGATGACTTGCTTAGTGGGTTTGGGAAAATATGTGTAAATTTCTTAATCAGGAGTTATGCCATTGAGGTTGTCTTGCATCATTATCATTGTGTACTTCAGGTGACAGCTATGACAGAAACAATCCTAAACATAAACACATCTTGTTGTGTTTACTGATGACTGCATGTGACCTCAGTGACCAGACCAAGAACTGGAATAACACAAAACATATCGCTGTAAGTAAATGAGTGTTGTGTCTGTTTGCCTCTTCACACAGCTGTAATTATATGCCCATTACATTTAATTCACAATGAACACTTAACGCTGTAGTTTACATGTAGCTGTATTTTACTGTTTTGATGTGTTCGCTGTTGATAGTTTTACTGGACAATCCCCCTGTTTCCATCTGTCATGTTCTTTGTTACGGCCGTTGCCTTTCAACAACACTGGTCAGCTGTATCAAACGTTTATTCTGTTTTACTTCCAGACCCTTGTTTACCAGGAATTCTTCTCCCAGGGTGACCTAGAGAAAGCTCTGGGTAAAAATCCTCTGGAAATGATGGACAGGGAGAGGGCTTGCATCCCAGAGTTACAGATCTCATTTCTGGACAACATCGCCGCACCAGTCTACAAGTAAGTATCTGTCCATATCATTGTCTGTGGGAGAGCTAAGAAAACTATAAGCAATAACATGCTTAGCTAAAGTCACAATGTTAAAAAAAAAATAAAAGAGCACTACTTTTCAAAAAGTTAAGTACCTTTGGTAGTTGCATGGACTTTTTACTTTGTGATGAAATGAAAAAGAAAAAAATATAACAAACATGAAATGGAATTTGAAGTTAACACTTATACAATAAATTGTCTATGATTTCTGTTTTCACGGTTCACAATTGATAGCATTTTTTTTAAACAATTTTGTTTTTGGTTTGATGGTCCACTTCGTGCCCTCAGCAATCTTCAGATTTAATAATAGTGGGACGGATGACCGAGGGGTGTAGATATTTGACTATTGACCTGAGAGTCCTGGGTTCTATCCTCAGTGAAAACCATGCGAATTTTCCCATGTGAAATTTGTTTCAAAGTCATCCTACAAATCCACCTGCTTTAAATGGGTACCAGACATATTGGGGAAGTAAAGGCGGCTGGGCGTTGTGCTAACCACACAATCCCTTCATATGCCGAGGTTATAGAAACAGATGAATTCTACACTTCATCTGCCCTGATGGTCCATTTGGGCTAAGGGAACTTTACTTTTTAAGATTTATCAAATGTAAAACCTTTTTTTTTTTTTCAAGAAAATAAAATTTAAATTAGCAACTCATATTGCACTGTTTGATTGATTCCAGTATCAATTGATAGGTTGATTTAAAAATGAAATTGAATTTTTACTGAAAAGTTGACGTTGTTGCCAGACTGAAATGTTGACATTGTTGCCAGTAAGGTTTCAAAATTTTCTTTTTTGTTTTTTTTTCCCAGGATTCTAGCCAGGATGTTTCCAGAAGCCCAAACACCTGCAAAAAATGTGGAAGAGAATCGCAAGCACTGGGTACATATTGGTCAGCTGTTGAAACTGCGTCATGGAAACTCTACCCAGGCCATGAGTTTGGAGCAAATAATATCCATAGAAGAGGATGTGGACGAACTTCCGGCTAATGGAGACATTCACGTCAATGGTCGATGAGATTTCCATGAGATTTAATTGGGCTGTTTTGTTCTACTTAACTTGCATTTGGACTGGGTGCACTGGAGAAGCATTGAAATGCGTGTGTGTGTGTGTGTGCGCGCTGGACGAACAGTGGATATGTACATAACTGGCAAGTGAACCATCTTAGACGCAGAAATTCCACTCACATACTCAAAACTTAATTCCTGCTCCGTAAATTTGAGGATTACTTTTTTTCTTAGAATCTGGGAACTTGTTTGTATGCTTCCTTGTTCGACGGCTTGTTGTTTTTTTCCTCAATCACTTTCAAAAGGCGAGATGTAACGTTGCTCAGTTGTGTAAAGATGTGTCGTATGATTTCCACTTAATAGATTTTTAAAAAATTCACTGGATGTTATTTTTAAAAAAATGCAAGTATAAATCGTGGTAATTTTACGGAAATGTAGAGACATAAAATGTATGTCGGTTGGTTTACTGATACAGTGACCTGTATGAATTCTGATAATCTGTAACAACTAATTGCATAAACTGGGGATGTAAACAAAATTTTTTTTTTCTCCTCTCTCCCTTGATAATAAACAAATCTGTGATGCTCAAGATGTTGGGTCAAAAACCACGGAAACTTCTTGATGTAGATATGTACATAATGTTTGTGTTGATTTCTTTGGATATAATGATTTATTAGTCGTACTGCAATTGATATTATTTTGTCCACTTCACTTAATGAACTTGATAACTGCCCATGTCAATTTTTTTTTATATAGATAGCAAATAATAACACTGTTTAAATATATGTTTACGTCTGATTAGCACCAAGAAACATTTTTTTTTATCTGTATTGTTTTAACGATTGTGCATTTTTTTTTATTCACCTCATACTACTGAATGTTTCTGACATATTCAGAAATAATAAAGAAAATTTCTTTTTTTTTTTTAAATTGTTTTCACTGATGAAGTAAGTAGTCTTTCATTACCACAGAAATCCATGCACTCTCATTGGACAGCACCACAAACATTAACGCTTAAGCCATCAGCTAACTGAATTATTTTTGTGTTTGTTTGGACCTTAGTTACAATGTTCCTTACGTATAGAACCTTACTTTGCGTTCATTTGATGTTTGAAAGCCGTTGACCTATGCTATTTCCCACATTGAAATTTATTTTTGTCATCCCACTTTATGTCATGCTCAACATCGAGGCCAATAAAAACAGACAAATAAAATTTGATTATTGGGATTTCCACGAGCATTGTTTTTTTTTCTTTTAAATCTCCGTCCCATGAATCCGCAGACTTTTTCACATTTTTTGTGTGTGTCTGCGGGGTATCCACTTTAAAAAAATGTGGGACCCTTCATATGTTTTACTGAGTCGTCATTTCTTTCATTTGAAAATATCAGAAGTCGCCATGTGCTAAGGTGCTGCACTAAATTTGACTAACAGGTCTGCAGCAAATGATTACACTTTTTTTTTTTCCTCATGAAACAAAAATGATTTTTTTTTAATAAATATGAATAATGATTTTTCCCCTCCCTTCTAGTAAAATTGAATTTGTGGGGAATCGGGTCGGGGGGGGGGTCGAAAGAGTTAAAAATAATTTTTTTTTTAAAGATATTCTTGCTGTGAATTTATTCAATAAAAATTTGAAAATGGACATCTGCTTTCTCCCATTCCACCATCAACTGAAATGTTTTTTTTCCACACATGCCCACGGTGATTGAAACGATGTGTTAAATAGAGCAGATTCCCTCCCATCACCCTGAAAAGTTTTCACCCATCAGACTTAAATGTATTTAGATATTTGAATCTGACTGGAGTTAAACGTTAAATCTCGTAGCATATATATAGATATAGATGAAACCCTCCATTGAGAGAGGGGGAAAAAAACAATTGAGGTTAAGTTCGTCTCTTCCAATTGCCAACTAATTTAAAAAAAAAAAAAAAAGCAACTACACACTATATACGGTGTAATGTGTTTTTTGGTCAACTTCCTGCCCACTCAGTTAGTCAAGGTGTAACACTGAACATTTTGTACGTTGATCTTAGCTGGAATCTTTTTTTTTTTTTTTTGATTTGTTGATGCAACATTTTTTTTTTTACACAATACATATGACATCATTTTTTATAATTTTGTTCAAAACTTGATTTTAACCCATCATACACGCTTGAACTGACTGACGCGCAGGGGGCCACTGAAAAATCAAAAGCTCCAAAGACTAAACAATGAATTTTTTTTTTTTTCGCTGTCAACCAGTATGCAATGTTGTGTGTGTTTTTTTTTTTTTTAATTATTTATTTTGGTATTTTATCGACGTTTTGATTGCAAAGTGAGGCTGTGTAAAACTGTGAGGCGGAGAATTTCTTAGTCACATGTGTAATGGTCTAGTCAGATCAGGAGAATGGTGTTTAATTTAAATTATTTATTTTACCTTCAAATGTTATAACCAACATCTTCTGCTCTTCCGTTCTCTCAAGATAGATTTTTACTTTTGTGCAGGAATTTATGATTTATATATTGATTTTAAATGATTTATATATCTCGTTTTTTTTTTCTTTACATTTTTTTTTTCTCAGGTGTCTGTACAGTTCTCAAAAAGATATTCGGGATCTCAGTTTTTTTTTTGTTTTTTTTTATAATTTCTGAACTTTTTTTACTTTTGAAAATGACAATATTAAGATAACAATTTTACTTTTTTTTATGCTTTCCTTTTCATCTGTTTAAAACAGAAAAAAATATTGAATAAAATAAAATGAGACCACAAATTTGTTTCTGGACCACATAATGTGTCATACATTTTGTTTTGTCAATTTGTCCTTTATTTAAACAACTTAAAACATTCAGTAACAGGTGACAGACTTCTGCGCATGTTTGTGACTTGTCGGAATTCATCTGTGGTCATGTTTTGTTATAAATAATTTGTTTAATGACTTTCTGGTATGATATTATTTATTTTCTTCCATTTATTTATTTACTTTCATTAAATACATGAAACCAGTAGAAGTACAGAATATCAAATTTTGTCTCAGTTTGTCAATAAAACGAACACTTCATACGGTTGAAGTTTTACTGTTGAAATTCAACGATTGAAGTTGAACTGTTGTTCATCTAAGTTGAACCAAGAATAAAATGTTCCCGCTGTTAAACAAAAAATTTGTATCCATTTTATTTTATCCATTGCCATTTTTTTTTTTCAAATATTTTGAAAACTTTAGATTGTGCATGTATGTTTCCATGGCAACATGTTTTGTTCTAGACAGATCTGTCCATTTCTCAAATCCATATCTGAAAAATAAAATAAATTTGAAATCAAATTTGTACACATTTATCTCACTTGGCAGGAAAAAATAGTCTTTTATAACATTTCAATTTTTGGGCATTTTACTTGTGTCATTCAAACCAAATAATATTTATCAATTTAAAATTATTGATGTATGTATTCATTATTCTTATGATTCAAAGCAGTGAACATTTGAAATAATTTTTTTTTTACTGTCTTAGCCGTATAACTTCTGTAAAGTGCTACATGGTTAATGATGTACAGATTTTTTATTACTCTGAAGCATCTAAATTTTGCACCTTTGTTCAGTCGGATTATTTTTACAGCTAAAACAAGTTTTCACCAATTTTTTTTTTCTTCTCTCACTTTGCAATTATTTCTCAGCACAATTAATTCACACTCTTTGTTACTGCTCCAGCATTTTCATTTTTTTTTTACTAGTTTTCTAATTTAATATCTTATTTTTTTTTATAAGTTTTATTTTTGTGTATAAGAAGGTAATTCTTCAAGTATTTACTTATGTCTTTTGCTATCCTCAGAACTTGGCATCACTTTCTGTCCGACTGATTTAATGCTCATGGCAAAATATTTCTCATTCCCAGAACTAAGTATAATATTCCAAAGACTTAATCTGACATAAATTGTAGCTAATTTATTGAGAAAAATAATTTGGTCCCCATGTTGTCTAGGAAGCTCTCACTCAAAATTTTTACTCATCCCTTGCTTATTCTCGGCTTCTTGTTGACCAGTCATTAGAAAATCTTATCTTCTACTTGCTGCAACTTCATTTCAAATCAATTTTTTTGTTTAGATTTTCAAAATGGTTTTTTTTAAGAGTGATGATGTTTATTTTAAACACTCTTGACTTTTCAAACTCTTCCCGAACAAGGGATTCTCAAGACAGATTAGAGATAACTGGGTGCATGGTGATGGGCTCAAGACAGATAGAGATAACTGGCTCCATGGTGATGAGTTTAATAAGTCTCTTGCCACTAACCCCTCAAGTTTTAATTTTGCTATTGAACTCCAGTAAATTGAGCAGTGACCTTGTCAAATTATTGTAATGGGTTCACCAGACAACAATAAAAAAAAAACCAGTGGAACGAACAATTAAGTTGATAAATGACTTGCACCCTTGCAAATTCAGAAACTGGTCATAAAAATTTTTTTAAGGCCATGATAAAGAAGTTTTTTTTCTGTCTCTGTCAAAGAAATCCTTGATACTGAAAGATGGTTTGATTTGCTGGCTTGTTTCTTAACTTTGATCACAACAGTTTGAATTTTTTTAAAAAATATAATGCGAAGACTGGTGCATATTGAATCAAACACTTGTGAAAAGTAGAAAATATTTGTCAGTGTTGTCAGAAGGTCAATCAGTGTAATAATTTTGACTATAAATAGAAATTGTTTTTTTAATGGATTATTGCTAACACCTGTTATTTTTTATCATTTGTTGTTTTAGTCTGAAATGTCATTGTTTTCTTCAAAGTCAATCTTTTCATTAAGTAAACCAATTTTCCTCTCACCACTGTAGATAAGAAGGGAATATCATCAATATGTTTGTAAATTTAAACTGAGCGATAATAATTATCCACAACCCCCCACCCCATAAATAGTGTGCGGCACTAAAATGTCCTGTTTATTACACCACATCTTTTTTGTGTCAACATTCTCTCCTTCTATTAACCCTTAAAGTGAATCTTCAGCACATGATGTAATATTATACTGGTTTTTTTTGTTTTTTTAAACTTTGTTGAATGAGTTATGTCTAACCCAACTTAAAAATTTTGGAAGGGACGTAACTAATTTTTATTCTGTTGTTGATTTATTTCCAACATTGTTTACTTTTTTTTTTTAAAAAACTTTGTTCTTGTTTGTTGACAAATTGCTTTGTTTCTGTTTTTCAAAATTTTAATGAAATTGTTTGGTTCTTGTTTCATTAAATTTTTTTTACATTAGAAACACATTTTTTTTTTGTTGCCATTAATTTTAAATTCAGTATGAAAAAACACTGTTATTTCCACACAGAGTGCTGCCACTAATGCAGATGGATAAAAAAAAAAATATATCTATAATTATGATGGCATAGAGTTCAAAGGTTGCCTGATGCAATGAAGTTGATTTTTTTTTGATGCATCTAAACATGGTCTTCACATTAAATTTTCATTTCTAGATTGAGCACATGACAATCTGCGATAAGCATTGAAACCATAAAAAAACACATTGTTGGATTTGTGGACACGCTAGAAAGGTTTACTATCTGCCACTTCTAACGTTTGTTTCACTCTTGAAAAGTTTTTACTTCTGACAAATACTAATTATACGCTTTAGTGTAAAGTGCAGTCTTAAGTTACAATTTCATCAAGCCAGATTGCAGCTGGATAAATTATGTATACTACTGTACTAAATTTGTTCCTAAATACAATGTGGCGATTGCCTGTGCCATGACCAATACAGGATGCCTGATGGCCATTTTTTAAAATGTGTGACAAAATTATCTTGAATCAAATGATTTTGATAAGAGCTGCAAACACTGTCAACAGTTTTGTTTAGCACAAATGCTTTAACAAGGTTTAGTGAACAACTAATTTGTAAAAAGACAATCTAGTCTAAGTTATTTGTCAATAGGCGTTACATAAAACTTCTTAACTTAATAACGAATTTGATGAGCCAAATTGGCTAAAAAATAAAAACTCAAACGTATCTCACATAATTAATAAGCGAATTAAATTTAATGACACTTAAAACTGAAAAATTATAAACATTTTCATAAGTTTACAAAAAATCTTGGGAGTAGAACCACTGTACTTAAAATTCGGTGTAACTGTACATTGGTCGAAATACCTCATTAAAAATTTTTTATAAAATTATGTGACATCAAGTAATAGAAGTACATTCCCACTCTCAAATCACAAGACACTCGTCTATTTACAATATCTGTCGGCTTTCATCTTCTCTCGCCTGTCCAGCATAACTTCATGTAGGTCACCTTCACGCTTAGCTCGCTTCAACTGACTTTTATCTACTTCGCTCACTCGCAGGCGACGATCTTGAAAACTCTGAAATTTTTTCCTGAGCGAGCCAAGGGGGGAGGGGGGGGAGGGGAGGAAAAATAAGTTGAGTAAAATTAATTCGATTGCAAACTATAACAGACCAGTGGTCAAAGAAAAATTTACTTTCTACTCAAACAAGATACATGTAATTACTTTCATGGACGATGAGTAAGGACATTGTTCCAGGGTATAAATCTTACACATCAATGTATTTTGCAGATGCATGTAATTACTTTAAGGGATGATGAGTAAGAAGATTGTTCAAGGGTGTAAATCTTACACATCAATGTTATTTGCACTAGCTAGAAATAAAATTATATAATGTTAGAATTTCGTGCTGGGGCCCAGATTTTCTTTCCAAACCTATGATTACTGGACTGATTATTGAGCAGTGATGATGTCATTCCTATGCTGATATAATACAATACCCAACATTTGTGCTAGAAAACGTGGATTTATGTTTTGATTTTATCCTGAATTTTTAAAAGACTATAAAAAATAAAATTTAAAAAAATATTAATAAATTTGATAGCTAATGTGCCCTCATCCCCCCCCCTCCCACCAAGACAACACTTGTCTCCTGTACCAATACATTTTTAACCCAGCATGATCTGTCCTCATCAGTAGAGGTTAAAGGTCTAACTCCTCTCCTATCTCCCTCCCATTATCTAGTAAATGTGAAAGTTGTTTAGCTCAAGTTGACTTAAGATTTAGGAATTGGCCAAAAAAAATAAAATGTATTTGATAAGGGGGTAAATCAAATATCTCCAAAACAGCTAATTTTTTTAACGCATTACTGAAACTAACAGATGTAATATAAGCGAAGGGAAGGTGAATTTAAGGTATAATAATACAGTGTAATGTGGTTTGTAATTTGTAATAAGGTAATTAAGTCATTTCACTGTACTGATGGTTATCTAACTTGGCCTGGATTTTCATAACGGTGCACAGGGTACAAGGGGCTGAAACTAAAGGGTTAAACTACTTACACGTAGTTGATTTCAGCTTCTTTGACTGACCCTCTGTCTTCCTTGGGGATGTCTTCAAGCGGATCTCTATCTCTGGCGGCACTGGATCTCAACTTTATCATCTCTTTAGACCCCGCCGTTCTGCTGGTGCACACTATGTTGCCCTTGTCATCGTAGGACAGGAAACAGTTGTTGCAACCGCTGATGGCCAACTTGCCCTTCAAAAATGATGAAATAAGATCACGGGTGAACACAGCATACTGCCTTGCAGTTAATTAACATATGAAAAAAGGTGCAGTTTTAATGCAAGATTCAATGGGTTGCATTTTCTAAAACTTGAAAAACATCATCTCAAGTTAAATATCTGATGGACTTATTATATCAAGTCTGAATAATTATTTTATTAAGACTATAAGAAAAAAAAATGATTGACTAACTACACTCTCTTCACTCCACTATTTAGATGTTGCTTATTAACAAAGATGTCTGGGAAGGAATCAATAAAATTAAAACTCACCTCCTGAAAGACTGGTTCAAACTGTTCTCTTGTGCCCATGGCTTCTGCCACGCCCATCACCTTGCCGTCCACCTCAACCCCCCAGTACTTGCCGTAACCAGATTTGAAGGCAATCTTCGTTTCATTGATCCTGATGGCGGTGAAAATTTCTGCAGGGTCAGGAGCCTCACCTGAGGGGGGGGGGGGGGGGTAAAAAAACAAAACTTCAAATTTAGTGACATGAAACAATAACAACATTTCAGGAGATAATCCAGCACCCTGTTCCAAGATTAGAATCCAAGACAATCCAACACTGTCAAAATATTTCATCCTAAGAGTAACGTGATAACAATCATCCTCACTAAGGAAAGTTAAGCTTACATTAATTTATCACCAGTACACATGCTCACTATAATGGTGGCGGTCATAAATAAAACAAAAGAAAATCATTCACAAACCATCTTTTCTTTGTGGGCCTAAAGCAAGGCCACCATTGTCCAGAGCTGTGATGTATGTGTGGTCTTCAACCTCAATAGCCACATTGGGCATGATGTCTGCAAACTTCTTTACCTCCCACCAGCCACCTACAGCATTAAAAATGCATACATGTCAATAATACTATCCTGATATTTATTGCTTAAACTATTCTACTACTGCTGCTATAATACGCCATAGTTTAACACAAAAAGTTTCATTTTGTTTAAATTAAATTAAGTTTTCATTTAAAATTTAAATTATTAAGTCCAGATCTCAATGATGATTAGCTGCATAGAAAGTGCACTACAGCTTATCTCGTCAAACACTACTGTCAACTAATTTATTTATAAAAGGTTTTACAACAACTAATCATACCATGCTTAGATGTATCGTCTTTGTCTAGTGACCCATTTCCATCATCAGCCACACTGCCATCATGCTTTCTCTTGTGACTTTTGTGTTTTTTTGACCTAAATATAACAAAAAATTATCACCATATTTTATTTTAAAAAATTAAATGTATGGCCAGGTGTTGGTTACTCATAAAAAATTAAATTCAAAGATATATTTTTTTTTTAAAATAATATAAATGTAGCCATTGTGTCTTGATACAATTTTTATATTAGATTTATCTTGGTAGAATTTATTGAATTCTAACACCAAACATAAAAAGAACAATAATTAAACATTTGGAAAAAAATTGAAAACAAGCCACAAAGCTGAAAGAGACACATGAGGACTTTATTCTACAGTTTATGGTCATGGCGATGTTTTAACTTTATATGATGTTGTTTTTTTTTTTTTTTCTCAACCTTTATAAAGATTTGATTATTAAGACATCAAACTTTACTGTCACCAAATAAAAATAGCATTATTATTACTTATTTACATAAAATCGCCCAAGGAATATCCGAAGACTAAAACAATAAAGACCAAGTCTAAAAGAAGAAATATTGTAATAATTATTTAAGCACTAAAAAAAGTAAAATATGAAACAACGCATGAAGTCATAGAAGTGTTTAGCTAAAATCTACAAACTTTTTAAGCTTATGTCCTTTAAGTTTCAATTTTCCACCTTTAACCAAAGCATATGAATCTGCCATGATTGCAGATAATGTATTTATTGAATAAGACAAGACGCTTTGCAATATACTCTGTGGTTTGTAAAACAATAACAATATTTTAGCTTGTACTTTATGGACTACTTTTGACTTGCTTTCAATTCTGGTAGATCTAAAAACATTGGCATGTTAAAGGTCATAAAACGAAATATTACTTTTTTCTTTTTATTTTCTTTAATATTGATTCGTTAAAATTAAAATTAATAGGACTGGTCCGTGCAGGGCGGCACTTTCTTGCCCCCCCCCCCCCAGTAAAGGTCAACACCTCTAAGTTCTAAGGAATATGATAATTAACGCTAATGAAAGTGAATAGATAGAAAATAATAATAAAAATTGTTAATTATTGTTTATTAAGTTATGCTAACTAGTAAACGAACGGTAAGCTACTTGTAGCACTGACTGGAATCAGGCCCGTAGCCAGGATTATTGGATAGGGGGGGGGGCCCGAAGAAATTTTGGGGGGGGGGGAGGGGCGAAGAAATTTTTTACGGGGGTGGGGGTGCTGAAGAAATTATCCTGGGGCACAGGGGCGGATCTAGACAACTTTGAAAGGAGGGGGTTGGCAAAACTTTCACCGGGGGGGGGGGGGGACGGCAAAACTGTTTTCATTGTTGAAAATTGATCTTTGAACAAAAAATATTTCGATAATTTAAGGATGTATTACCTAAACTTGCGATAACGGGGGGGGGGGGGGCATAAATCCGCTTGCGAACGGAGATGAGGGGTTTGGGGAGGGAATCTCAGTGAGTCCCCTCCCCAAGAATTTTTTTTCAGTTCCATATCTGGAATGGTGCATTTTAGTACCGATTGTTTAGTTATTAATTAGAAATATATAATTTTAACTACATTTCAATAATGCATAGCATGTTGCAGTTTTGTTAAAAATAATTTAAATAGTAAAGACTTTTAATGATAAAAAATTATTGAGGCTGAGCAGTTTCTGATTCCTGTTATAAATATAGTGATTATTTGTTCTGCTACACAATTGTTACATAATAGATACCTGATTTATATTATCATACTGTTGGTTTAAGGTACAACCCGGGAAGAACGACAAAGATGCACGAATATAACTTAGCTATTTGTGTGATATTTCTTATAAAATATTGAAAACAAAGAACAGATCTATCAACAACAAATTGACCAGTCACAATTATTCAATTTAAAATAAAATTAATTCTGCTAAAAAGTAAATTTGCAATTTAAATAACATCACTCAGAAATCACAGAGTTTGTACTTTATTATTTTATTATACATATGTATAAAAATGAAGTCAGAAGTCAATGTTATTTTATTAACCTATTTAAGTTGCTAGTTGTCCTCAGAAGATATCAATATATAAAACTATTACAAGGTAGCGAACAGGCCCATTGACAGAAATTTCGGGCCCCTTGGCAGGGGTGACACGGGCCCCCGTGCTGATATTAATATTTTAAAAAGTTGATTGGCCAGATCAGTCCGGGCCCCTAAAACTCGCCGGGCTCCTGGGCATTTGCCCCCCCCCCCTCGTCGGCACTGGTTGCGAACTTATATTATTATACGTTTCAAATTTGCAAACGTCGTGGTTTAGCACTGAATTTACCTAAAAATGCTTCAGCATTCAGAGTGTCTGTTAAATCTTTTTCAAATGCAAGCAGGAAAAGATTGCTTAGACGCTTTTGTAACATTGATATGCGATATGGGGTGATCATTCATGTGAGGGTTGAGAAACTGTTCTCACACACGGCTGTTGAAGCCCCAAATGCCAATGCTGCCCAAAATACCCAGAAGTGTACTTCAATAAGATTCAATCTTTTATGCCCAAAAATTAGATAAGCTATATATGTAAGTAAAATAGCCTGAATGGCATTGTTTATTGCAGTGTAAAAAAAACCATTCAGGTCTAGCTCTGAATTCTGACTTTCTCCAGACTAAAAAAACTGTAAAAGATCTGTTAACTTTGTTACAAGAATAAAGTGAAATACTTTAGGATAATGAGAATCGTCTCCCCTTTCTTAAAGCTACAGCATCTACAAAAATTCTACAGTAAATTTAATCTAGTCCTATTACAATATAGGTCATGCCATTATTTACTTTTAAAATAATTATTAAACACACAAAGAACCTAAGCAGTGATTGAATGCATAAGTGCATACCAATTAATTACCAATGATATTACATGTATTAATAATATAAAAAAAATGTTTATCTCCCAAATCTTTGTCGTTTACAGGTACCTCAAGCAAATAAGGATAATTAAACATTTTATTTATTTCCTTAGTGAATTTTAGTGTTAAATTGATAGTTCTAAGATATCATCTATATGTTAAACTGTATAAGAATAAAAAAACTTATCCAACAAATAGAGTTTTTAAGACCCAAAAATAATCCATACTATATTACGATAAAAAAAATGTATATGAAAAGAACACTGTGTGTCCTAATCAAACAACAGAAGTTCATGAGTTTGTCTATTAACAGAAGTTTATGAGTTACTCTATTTAAGTTATAAAAATCTAAATGATAAAATATTAATATGCAGAAAACAGGATAAATCTTACCTGAAAAGTGATGTTAACACTTGCAGTTTAGTTCAAGTTGTTTCATTTCTCAGTTCGCTCCATCTCTTCTGTAGTTCTTTATTCACCCTAGTTAATTAAAACAAAATAATTTTATTTTGGTTAACAAGATGCTGCAAGAATATTCTTACTAAAAAAAAATAACTTTTTTCTTATTACAATTATTTTAAGTAAAATATCACATTAAAATATAACAGTAAACTGAGACAAATTAAAAATTAATTTGACAAGTATCGACTAGTGTCTTATCAATGCTTAAAAAAAATATTTAGCCTGTATTGTCAATTGTTTCTTTTCAAATTTTCAATCATAAAGTCAGCCAGTTAATTCAACATTCTAAACTTACTGTTTTAAATATTCAAAGAATTATTTTCTCCTTTACTTATCTCATGTTATCTTTAAAAAATTTGAATTCTGATTTCACCATTTAGATGACTCTTGCATGTATATCTGAAGTAAAAATGACAGATGATAAGAAATTTATTAAGCTCACCTTTTACGTTCTTTCCTTCTGAGACATTACAAAATCTTCCGTACTGTAAACTTCAGATGTGGCAGCTTCAAAAAAATTTCATGCACAGTTTCAAACAGTGGCCTCGACAGCTTTAGAATTCCCAGCACAAAAGATCACATGAGGCAATAACATTCACTTTCTGCTCAAGAATTCAAGAGGGAAAAAAACTCTTTATAATTTGAAATGAAGAAACAAAAAACAAAAAAAAAATAATCAGCTATTACAGAATGATTAATTTAATTAATTTCCCAGGTCAAAACAGAAGCACAACATTGGATAGAAGATTATGGTCATGGTTCAAAGTTTCTGTTAAAAGCTTTGAAAAATTCATGCACTACCATAAATTTAATCAATAAGCTTTTTTGGGCTCATTTTAAATGAGTTTAATTTTAAAAAAATACATGCTTAGTTGTTAAATGATAAGATTTTCATTTTTATTAAGTCCAAAAACTAAAACAGAAAATTAAAGCTTCAGATTTTAAAATAAAATAAAACATTGCTATCAATATCAAGCTAAATCTAATGCTGCACACAATATTTATGGCCAAACAATAAAAGAAAAAAAATGTTGTCAACTTTACATCAGCTCTTACAGTAGCAGGAAAATAAATGGGTCCATATCAGGGATGGCAATTACACAGCACACTTGCCTGACTTGCTGAGCCAGATAAAATTCCTGAAGTAAACACCTAAAGTGAAGGGTACAGGTTGGATTGAATGAAATTCATTAAAAAAAATTATTTATATAATTGTTTATTTTACTTAAAAAAAATAGTTCCACATTAAAAAAAATATTCCATCCTCAATTTGTAATTAGCGAATATATCTCATGAATGAAGTCAATTACATTTTTTTACTTTTCCTATGTTCCATAATCATTTTTCCAATAATGTTAGATGCTCTTATTTTATATAAAGTACAGAGATATGTAAATATAATTAACAAATATAATTACAAAAATAAATACATATTTAAGATATAAGATAAAAGTTCTTAATAATAAAAGTGAAAAAAAAAAGTGTAAGTTTGATCCAGATCCAGGATCAATATTTCATTCAAAGACAAGTTTTCAACCATTCATCTCCAAAAATGAACATAAATTACAATTTTTTCAGCATTAAATAGTGAGAGAAAAAATATCAACAATTGATGACTCAAATCAATAATATGACGACTCAAAACAAAATGTAATAAATATAAAAAAAAAAAGAAAATGGGTATTAGAACTGAACAGTTATAGAATTAAAAAAAAAACATTTACTTACTCTAGCACAGAGGTTTTCAACCTGTGGTCCGCGGGGAGCATGAAAGGGGTCCGTGGGCAAGTCTATGAAATTAGGGATTTTCTTGTATAAAGTATTGCTTGGTTTGGTTGATTGTTTAGCTTTTAGCTAAACAAAAAAAAATACCAGCTATGCCAATGTTTCAGGTACAGACAACAATGTGCAGAAATGAAAACTCCGCTAGTATTTGCTTACTAGTGGGCAAGTCTATGAAATTAGGGATTTTCTTGTATAAAGTATTGCTTGGTTTGGTTGATTGTTTAGCTTTTAGCTAAACAAAAAAAAATACCAGCTATGCCAATGTTTCAGGTACAGACAACAATGTGCAGAAATGAAAACTCCGCTAGTATTTGCTTATGCTACGTCTGAAATATGAAAAAGGGTGCATACTACATGTACTTGTGTAGTGAGTTTTTGAGACATGTCATCTTGGCAATGTTTCTTACTTACTGAGCTATGGCGTCACTGTTAAAACATCCGCAAGTGCGACAGCGTGTGTATTATTGATAAATAGTCTGGTTGATCATTCTGTAATGTTTTTATAACATAGCCTACTTTGGAAGGGAGGAAATGCGCCATAGGTACTGTGAGATTACAATGTCGATCATGTTTGGAGAGAGTTTGTATTTTTAGGTATCACATATTAATGTTACAAAGAATTAGTGTCCCAAAGTTTCTAGGTTGAGCATTGTATTTTCAAGAATATGGATCATTGGGTCAGGGGTGAGAGTTAATTAATTAGTTTGTCACTAAATTACAAAGGTTCAGGGTTACTGCTGTTTTGTCTGAAATAACAGAATATCCCCAATGAGGGACGGACCAATCAGAGACAACAACAACATAGGTGAGAAGACGCAGTAATTAGGGTCTTATAAAAGAAGTTAGCAGATCTTTTGATAGTTATAGAGATTGGAAGAGAGAAAGAGAGTGGAAAATGAGAACAGAGTGGTACATACATACAGTTTGACAAAAATAGTCAGCCCACAGGATAGAGTAGTGATGTTACAGTGAATTTGTATCTTTGATTGTATAGTTTCATGCTACTTATATTTTGAAGTTATATTTTGTGTAATCGTCACATAAACTACATGAATAGGACTTGGCAATTTAAATCATTTATTTGTGATGTCTGTGAATAAAGTACACGCTTAGATAAAATGTCAATCGCTACCAGATAAGTGAAGACAGCCACTTATCATCACAATAACGCACAATGTACAACTAATAATACGAATAGTTATGACACCTAGTAGCATGGATACATTTCTGAAGAGGAAAACTGACCAGAACCTGGAAGATTCTGTGATCAAGCAGCCAAATACGAATGAAAAAGAAAACGGCGCAAGTATAATCCAGATTATATAACATTTGGCTTCACCGCAAGAGGGACAGATGCTGACCAACCTCTTTGTGTCCTGTGCTTGCAAATATTGTTGAACGACGCAATGAAGCCTGCCAAATTGAGGCGCCATTTGACCACAATGCATTCGGAACTTGCCAGTTAACCGAATGAATAATTTGAGAGGCAGAAAGAGCTCTATTTGTAACAGAAAGGCAAACTGATGGCCTGCATTACTGTGAACGAGAAAACTTCGAGCGTCATATTTAGTAGCATTACGCATAGCACGTTCCAAAAAACCTCACACAATTGCAGAAGAGCTAATTCTACCAGCAGCAGTTGACATGTGCGAAGTCCGACAGGACACTGCCTTGCAGTTCAGAAGACTGTCACTTTATCGTTCTGGCTAGCATGTTTCCAGGAGTACTCGCTGCTGTCAGACAAAGCCATCAATGTCCTGCTACCGTTTTCTACGACGTACTTGTGCGAAACTGCATTCTCTGCTGTTACTGCGATGAAGACCAAGTACAGGTCCAGACTGGACATTGAACATGAAATACGCATATGTTTATCACGCATATCACCATGTTTGGACAAACTAAGTAGTGAAAAACAGGCACAGCCTTCCCACTGAACAGAAAATTGTGTAACGGACATACCAGTGGAATAAATACGCGGTATTTCATTATTTGGATAGATATTCCCGTATGTAAAATGACTTTTACATGATATGCGCGTAACTTAGGCTAGGCCTACCGTTTATCAGAATTTAAGTAGATTGCATCCGTAAACTTAACAAGACATATTAGGGCACAACCTGAGGTACGAAAAGTTAAGGCCAGAGCGCCTTGGGCTCTGGGGGTCCGTCACCCGAGCTTGGTATGTCTGTGGGGTCCGCAGGGTAAAAAAGGTTGAAAACCTCTGCTCTAGCAGATCCATGGAGTAGCAAATGAAGTCAATCTATCCAGTTACAAAAATCCTCTTACAGCCTGTAAAATATCAGTCTCTTACAGCCTGTAAAATATCAGTCTCTACCAGCCTGGAAAATATCAGTCTCTTACAGCCTGGAAAATATCAGTCTGTTTTTTTACAACTAGAGTCTGGAGATAAGCTTTTTCTTTCAAACAAAAAAATACTAAGCAATAATTTCATTTCTGAATATCTTCATACTCCCAATTTATGTACATAAATTAAAAACAATAACTTTGTCAGTGTAATAAAAATTGATGCAAAGGAAAAAAAATAGAATTCAATATCTTACCAAATTTTATAACTGGCGTGAAGAATGTCTAGCGAGAGCTGGGAAGTCGATTTATATACATCTGCTGGAAGTTTTAATTATAGTCTAGAGAGAACATACTAGCTAATAGATAGGCCTATAACAAAAATAATTTACTGGATGTGTTTAATGTATTCTTACTATAGTTAGTATATTAGCAAAGAAAGGAAGAGCCGCAGTCAATATTCTATTTGTGATTGTATCGCTAGTACAATGCCTACCCACTTTTACTTGCCATTGGAATCAATTTTGGTCAGGCTAGCAATGGAAACAAGCTCTTCCTACATCAAACTTTCAACTTTACAGTATTGTTTGCAAACATTTGGGTTGGAGACTAGGGTAACTGCGTCAGGAAAAATATGTCAAAATAATTCCACAGTTATTTCTCTTTGAGCACATTTATTTTTTGTACCGCGAGCACGTTCTATGCGTTGTTTTCAAACATTTGGGTTGGAGACTAGGATAACAACGACAGGAAAAAAAATCTTTCGAAATAATTCTACAGTTACCTCTCTTTGACCATATCTTTGTAAAGTGATTTTTTTTTTGGAGTTAATTAAAAATTATTTTTATTATTTTATAGTCAACATTTAAAAAAATCCACTAGCCGTAAAGAAATTTTAACGGGAAAAGACAGACAGACATGTATATAGACGTTAACACTTATACATTAAAAGATGTTAATGTTATAGCATATCTGGCCAAAGTAAGAGTGACAATCATAAACGTAAACTAAACAAATCTTGCTTTTATGTTTTACTGACGATTGAAAACTTGTGTTATAAATCTCACATATGAAACCAAGCCTGCTGTCATTTGAAACAAAACAATAAAGAAATGGGGGACCTTTCAGAAGTCGGGGCCCAGAGCACCCCCTGTGTGCCCGCCGTAAAATCCGTCTCTGACGACACACATGTCATCCACCAAAAGACACAATCCATGAGATCCACCCGAATGAGACCATAAACCAATGTTTTGTTTACATTTTTAGCATAAATAATTCGCTTTGACCAGTAGGCATGACTCTTGTTTACTGTCCGGGCAAGTTGTTTCCCCTTATTGAAACTTATTGTTAGTCTAAGCTTTGTTTACATATTTGTAAAAAAATAGCTGGAAGTATCTTCATTGACTTTCTTCTTCATTGTACACAAGTCATACAAAAACGGACGCAACTGTGTGGACTAGGCTAGGGGGTTTCCCCTAACTGAAACGTCTTGATTACATATTATTAAGTAGCCTGTAGTAAGCTAGTAGTATCTTATTGAGTTTTTTCTCACATTTTATAGTACAGGCATCAACAGACACAACTTTTTTTTAAAGTGATTCTCTATAATTAAACCGTTGTACTATGTTTTGTTTACATACTTATAATGTTTTGAAGTTGGTAGTATGTTGTTTTTGCTACATTAACAACACACTAGGACAGTGGGCGTTACCAGAAGCAGATTAATGTCGGTTGACGCCCGTGAGCAGAAACTTTTGTTTGGGTTCTTCTGACAGACACAGGGTAATAATGGCGCAAATGTAAAGTTGGTGCTTTGAGGGGGGGGGAGGAGGGGATTTCGAAGAAGGCGCTTATGGTAGGCGCCCGATGCGCCGTTCGTTCAATCCGCCTCTGGACATAAGACATGTTTATTGACTCAATAAGCCTGATTGAAACTGTTGGCCATTACTGTCTTTAGATATGTACTACAAATTGTGTATTGGTGTTAGTTTTGTTATTGTTGTTGTGCGATCATTGTTTCCTCCATTGTTGGTTAGGGCCGCACTAAGCCCTTCTGCCGCTCGGGCTCAAAATTGTCTCCATAACAAAATTATGCTGTTGCCGCCCCTCAGGCGCTACCATGGGCGTATTGAAACCCTTTGCACCCTCATATGTTCCATGCACCAAAATACTCCGCGACTCTGGTATCCTGTCCCCAGGGCGTTTTGCACCCCTTGATTCCATCAAGCGGGCGAATATATACTATTAATATTCAGTAATTCAAAAACCGCATATAGTCACTGTAACTAAGCCCTACTCCCCCTCCCCCCACTTGCTTGTAATTTTTGTTCGCATACATTTTGTTTGACATTGACATTTTTACACATGAGGCAATGTATTATATAATGTATTATGTAATGTATTATGTAATGTATTATGCAATGTATTATGTAATGTATTATTCAATGTATTATGTAATGTATTATTCAACGTATTATGTAATGTATCATGTAATATATTATGTAATGTATCATGAAATGTATCTGTGATGTATTATGTAATGTATTATGTAATGTATCTTGTAATGTATTATGCAATGTATTATGCAATGTATTATGCAATGTATTATGTAATGTATTATGTAATGTATTATGTAATGTATTATTCAATGTATCACAGTTAAAATTGCCAAGAAAAAGAAACAACTTATGCTAGGAATATAATGTCAAATTGTTTTAGGACTCTAACTCACCTAAAGCTGGCTCTGTGTATACGAACTTTCTTTAAATATATATATATATATATATATATATATATATATATATATATATATATATATAATTATTATTTTAGTGTCTCTAGTTCATACAATAAACTTTTGACTATTTCATTCTATGTCTATTATTATTTTTCACAGAAGCCTGTAAACAGTGTAACATTACACTCACAGGATAATTACTAAGTCAGTATGTAGCAGATTTCAGTTCCCGACATAGCCCAGTAGGTCCTGGGATCCCAGACATCGGTTTGGGTTGCACCCCTTTTGGGACGGCCTGCACTCCTACATCAGGGGCGTCTCCAGGGGGTGGTACCTATACAAGTCAGGGACCTCGTGACTTTGAAGACCCTGTCGCTTTATTTATTTTGCTGAAAATGTGGGGGAAATGGGGATGGGGAGCATCATTGTAGATGGGGGGGGGGGGGCTGAATGTCTGGCAGCGGCCCTGCTTGCAATAGCACTAATTAGTAAGTAAGAAAAGTAATTTATGCTAAATTGTAATCCATACTGTTTTTTATTCAATACTTTACCAAGCAGTGGCGTAGTGAGTGGGGAGCAAGGGGGCTTCATGCCCCGGTCGCTACTCTCAAAGGGGCGCCAAACGGTATATTTTACATATAATATTACATGTTTTTCGAATTGGTGGGGGGGGGCGTTAAAAAGGTGAATTGTGCCCCGGGCGCGAGTTAAGCTCGCTACGTCACTGACCCGGGTCCCTCAGATCGACTGTCGCGCGCTTTACCCGTCCCCCCCCCAGACCATATGTGAATGGATGTCTGAGTCTAAAGTTATTTTGTTAAGTCATTTTTCTCCATTTCACAAATTTATTTGCTGAAACCTTTAATTGAATTGATCTCTCTCCTTCTCTCACTCTCTTTCTCTCTCTCCCCCCTCTCTCTCTTTCTCCTTATGTCTCTCTATTTCTCTCTCTATCTCCCTACCTTCCCACTCTATCTCTTTCTCTATTACTTCCTCTCTCTTTTTCTCTCTTCTTTTCCTCCCTCTCTCTCTTCTCTCCCATCTCTGTCTCCCTCCCTCGCCGCCTCTCTCTCTCTCTCTGTCTCTCCCCCCTCCCTCCTCCGCCTCTTAGAAAAGCTGATTCCGAGACCAAGTAAAAGAATAAAAATCAGCTGCCAAGATAACAAAGTTTTTTTTTTTAAATATTGCTCTAAGGATTTCAGAAAGTTGGCTATGATTGTGAAATAAAAGTAACACAAGTATAAACTACTGGTCAGCAAAATAAAAAAAGGGCCAAATACCACTCAAAGATAAGCAGTGTTGACATTCTCAGACTACCCCGGTGTCTCGCGAGGAGTCAGGAGAATATCGACAGCGAGATGTGGCAGGGTGTGATTCACCTAATGAGATAGTTCGCTGGGAGACAGGTCTCAGCGCTGCGAGACAGGAAGTTAACCGTTGGGTGGGCGCATGCGCCATACTCACCACGCGCAAACACCGGAAATAATGTCGAGGGGCGCGTGCGATGATCACGTCTGGAAATAAATAGCGCCCCTCCCCCATCCTCCCATTTTTTTTATCAGTGACAAAATTAATACATTTCTTTTTGTTGTTTTATTTTTCTGGAGACTGAACTGATTCTTTTTTAAAATTTTTTAGATAAGTTTTAGTTGTCTGGGGATGATATTATGTGAAGGGAAAGTTTTGTCCCACAATCTGTTTGGCATTGAGGCGTGTTTCAAATAGCAGATTTACAGAAACGGTCTTAGCAGATGTTGCTGATCAGTACGTGGGACCTGGGGGCGAATGTCATATGCGGGGGCATGGGGCGAATACCATATGTCATATGCGGGGCCTGGAATCAGTGGTGTACCTGGGGGGAGGGGGCGGTGGGTGCGGTCCGCACCGGGCGGCACTCTTTATTACTTTTTAGGGGGGCGGCAAAAAAGTATAGATTAAATTAAAATACCTAAATGAGAGGGCGGCAAAATCGTCTTCCGCCTGGGAGGCCGATACCCACGCTACGCCGCTGCCTGGAATGCATATCACATGCGGGGCCTGGAATGCATATCACATACGGGGCCTAGGGCAAATGTCATATGCTGGTCCTGGGCGAATATATGCGGGGCCTGGAATGCATGTTATATGCGGGGCCTGGGTCAAATATCATATGTGGGGCCTGTGGCTAATGTTATATGCTGGGCCTGGGGCTAATATCATATGCGGTGCCTGGGATGAATGTCACATGCAGCTAGAAAAAAAATTACTCCGTACGCGACCTTCCCCTCCAACGCGGGCCTGGTGCAGTCAACCCCTCGAGGCCGCTTACATTCAAATATACACGTTTAGGCAACCATGTCTTCGTATGGGGCTCTTCGCTGGGTCTAGTGCTGCTGCTATTTTGTTTATTTAATAAAAATATTATTGTTTATTAAGACAGCCGGATACAATGACTATAGACAGCCGGATACGATGACTATAGACAGCCGGATACAATGACTATAGTCCGGTTTTTAAGTTTTTTTTTACACATGAAAAATCGAGACGCAGATTTCTAATTGACGTCACGCGCCATAGCTGAATGACGTCATGCGTCATTGCTAAATGACGTCAATGTTGTCTTTATTTTTTTTTTTGTCTTCAATCTCAAATAATTTTAAAAATTACTTTTTTTTAAAAAATACAAATCAATTCATAAAAAAAGTAATAATACAGAAATAACTTTAAAACAATTCAAGAGAATAGTAGAAAGTGAGAATGATTAGACAAACTTCTCCGCTCTCTCTCTTTCTCTCTCCCTCCATCTCTCTCTCTCTCTCTCGCTCTCTCTCTCTCTCTCTCTCTCTCTCTCTATCCCTCTCTTTTCTCTCTTACAGCTTAGCTTGAAATAAAAATAAAAAAAATTACATTAAATCATTTTAAAAATACAAAACGGAAAAGTTTACAGAACAGTAGATGGTAAAACTGAAATGATTGATATGCAACAAAATATCTGGACAGAATACATCGTCCAACTTAGTCGGTTTTAAATGAATCAATTTCAAACATTTTTTTTTGATACATTTAAAACTGAATGTAAAATAAAAAAAAAGTGAACTAAAATAAAATAAATGTAAAATTTTGTAACCGAGACTGTGAAGGTTTGTTTCGCAATACGAAAAACACATTTTTTATAATTCCTGGTTGTTGTTTTGAAATTTACTGGCATGATGCCAGTTGCAGATCTGATACCCGGGCCGGAAGTGCGAAACTAGATTTGATCTATTTATGCGAAACTAGATTTGATCTATTTATGCTAAACTAGATTTGATCTATTTATGCTAAACTAGATTTGATCTATTTATGCTAAACTAGATTTGATCTATTTATGCGAAACTAGATTTGATCCATTTATGCTAAACTAGATTTGATCTATTTATGCTAAACTAGATTTGATCTATTTATGCTAAACTAGATTTGATCTATTTATGCGAAACTAGATTTGATCTATTTATGCTAAACTAGATTTGATCTATTTATGCTAAACTAGATTTGATCTATTTATGCTAAACTAGATTTGATCTATTTATGCTAAACTAGATTTGATCTATTTATGCTAAACTAGATTTGATCCATTTATGCTAAACTAGATTTGATCTATTTATGCGGGTGCAATAGTCCAGTAACATAGTCACTGTAGTGTGGAGGGAGGGGGGGATGTAACTTATTAGAACAAATGGTACCTACGAACACTCAATGAAGATTCGTAATGCGGCACTAAGATGTTAGCAGGGCCGTGCTAATAGAAAGAAGCCAACTGCCCAGGGGCCCTAATTGCCAAAGGGGCCCCTTCCTGTATTAATTTATTTAAAATGTGTCGTTAAAAGTGCCGCTGGAGGCATTTTAGCGTAGGGCCCACAAAATTCTCGAAATCCCAGCCAAGCCCCCCCTCCCCCAATATCCCTGAGGTCTCTGCCTAGGGCCAACGAAGACCTAAAAACGCCCCTGCGTGTGTGTGTGTGTGTGTGGATTACCAGACTTCCGGTTATGTAACTTGCCCCCCCCCCTCCTCTCCTTCCCCCATCGAACGAAAAATAATTAACAAATGAACTCCCGCAGTGAAAGCTGTTTCTGACCACAGTGTGTGATCTGTTGACACTGCATTTGTCAAGCAGCGGAAAGAATGTGACAGAGTTATTGAACCTTTCATTTCATTCTTAGTGATCTCCCACTGAGTTGTGTGCCCATGTTTTTACATTAAGTAGTTTGAAAGCAAAATAGACAGAAAACTCAATTTGCATATTATAATTTAATGTCTCTGCGTCAATAATAAAATAAAATTGAGTTCCCCGCATACTAAAGTGGAATGGATATTTAGAAAAAAGGTTAAACACAACTTTTTATGAACAAAAAATTTTGAGTATTTACTGTCAATCTTATATCAGTTCTGAGCAACAAGTCATCAAAGTAAAATGCGATCATTTGGAAGAATTCTTAAATCATGAAATTTTGTCGTTTGAGAATGCTTGATATGCATGTATGGGGTGTGTTCGAATCTTTAATTTTTTTGGTCTCAGGTCGACTGTCAATCGCCTCTACACACACCTCAACCACCCGTCCGCCCTCGTACAATTCAGTAGGCATGAGATCCCCCTACCAACATCTCACGGGATGTTCTGTATCCTATAGCCAGTGCTTATCATCCCGTGCTTCGAGAAACTACTGAGGTTCCGCGAAGCCCATTTCAATAATGCAGCACAAAGTATTACTGTTGAATTTTAAAGATTTTTTTAAAAATATAATAATAAATATTAGCGCTTCGGGCGTTCTGTATTCAATATCATTGATTTTCTTTGGTCAATAAACTTTATGAAATGTTATGATTTTCACTGCGATTTTGATTGTGGAAATGTTTCTGGGGAAAAGAATATTAATTCCCCACATTCCACATTTAAAAAAAAAAAAAAAAACAAATTTTGACGACGCTGTTAACCTTTATGTGACCTTGACTTGTATTTCATCACAAGCCACCAAAACCGACAAAAACAAAATCAACTTATCACTAAATAGAACGGCTTTGAATTCAGAAACGTAATCAATTTACGTGTTTTTTTTTTGGTCTGTGACTAGACAGACACCTGGACACTAGGGTGATGTTTAAAGTACAAACACAGTTCTCTCGTTAGATCCACTAACGTATACAGGCGAGTGACATTCTACATAGTCCAGAGATGCCATCTCTCAGACTGAACAGTCAGGTGACAGAGAGTGTATGGCGGTACTCAGATAAATGACACCAGAGTGTCTATGACAATACTCGGCCCAAATGACACATAATCTATGAAAGAACTCGGTAATTCACTTCAATCACTGGACGACGCCGGGAAAAGATGAATAAAAATAAACTGTTTTTTTTTTTAAATAACGTTATCCCAGCAAACGGGAACGTTTTTTTAACCTTATAGTCATAGAGCAGAGTGGGCGGGAAGGGAGAGGGAGAGGGAGGGGGCAATCATAAACAGTTGCTTAACTAGCATTTTTTGGGGCACCTGGGGCGGACTTTTAGGAATAGCGCCCAAATTTCCGAACCTCCAGACCGGAGCCACCTCTGCTTGGAGATTATCAAATAGTTATCTATCTATCTATCTATCTATCTATCTATCTATCTATCTATCTATCTATCTATCTATCTATCTATCTATCTATCTATCTATCTATCTATCTATCTATCTATCTATCTATCTATCTATCTATCTATCTATCTATCTATCTATCTATCTATCTATCTATCTATCTATCTATCTATCTATCTATCTATCTATACATCTATCTATACATCTATCTATACATCTATATCTATCTATAAATCTATATCTATTTATCTATCTATTTATCTGTAAATCTTTCTATCCGTCCGCCCGTCGTCTGCCTGTCTATCTGTCCGTCTGTCCGTCTTTCTGACTTTAAGTGTCCCGACAGCTACATTCTAGGACTGCCCCCCTCAAACATTTCACCGTAAGCCCCAGATCTGTGTCTAGACATTGTTGACAAATTTCAGCAATAAATAAATAAATAAATAAATAAAATCAAAACCAAACCCAGTCAGAATCTGTTGAGTCGCACCAAGGGGGCTTAAGCCGGCATTGACAGTATTTGTACTTTTGTGGTGGTGAAGAATAAACACACATAGTAGCTCGGTTGTCCGCACTTGTTATTTGAAATAAATTCCTTTGATTATTGTTGATTGGTATAGCAAATTAAAAACATCATTTATTTCAAATTGATATAAAAATATGTGTAATATTTGTTTTAAAAAATGAAATATTGAAAAACTGTTAACATCGTAAACAATGGGCTTATCATTGAAATTTTTTTCTTTTTAATTTCTCGCATTTAATGATCGTCTTCAAATACAAAATGACCAACACGCATCATGTGCCGCTATATTGCTGTTTTGGCAGGCACACAACACCCTGAAAACAAAAAAAAAAATAAAAATAAAAATGGTCATGCATAAAAAATTTACAATCATATTTTATAGATCGCCCTTTTACTTTGCTGATTTAATTTTTTTTTTTAAAGGTGAATTAGAGCTGAAATAATGCATACACAGATTTATAAAGTATAAAGGGGAAGTAATTACTAGGCCATCAGCAAGGGGCGATAATGTTAACAGTCTTTTACTTTTTTTTTTTGGGAAAGTAATGGAGCGGCATTTAAGAGTATTCCCCGGGTGCCAGTAAAACTGCTACGCCCCTTGTATAAAATGCCCTTTCTTTAGGTGATACAGGCTGAGCCCGGGATATTTCTTCTGGGGGAGGACAGATTCACCACACGACCCCCCCACACACTCACACAAAGCGAAACTAGAATGTGACCCATTAACTAAAACTGATATGCAAATAAAAATTGAATGAGTCAGCGAAATGGCGTTGAAAGGGGGGGGGTGTATTGAACTCGGCACATGACACACAAACTGAATGCCAGCAGTTTGTGACATTTATGTCAGTGAAATGTCATCTGCAGCTTAAGTTGTACTGTCAGTGTGTACGAAGTCCCTGTAAGGATGAGATGAAATATCTCAGATAAACCACTTATGGGACAGGTTTTTATGGTGCCCTTCTTTCATTCCCACCATAGCCGATAGTGCGATGGCCATGGAGGCACCACGGGAGATATATATATATATATATATATATATATATATATATATATATATATATATATATACTGTCAGTAACGTCAACCATTTAACAGTTCAATATATCACCTGTGTTGCGGATCCTCATAATGATACTACATTGTACATGTACTTGTAGAAAGTGTAATTATTTAGACAACACGAATCATAAAGTTAAGTCCAGTGAAGTAACATCAAACAATCATTTAATTCTTAACACAAACTGACTAAAGGTAAACTCAGGAGGAGTACAATAGCAAACTGTAAACATGCATCCATCTACATCGATGCCCAAAGCTAGACTCTACTAATACATGCATCCGCATCCTATGATGCCCAGAGCTCGACTGATTATAAAACAAACCATGTGCTCCCAACTGTCGGTTTTAATATACGTCATTTGTACCAAATGACGTATACACTCAAGCTCTCAATATTTACACTCAAGATGGCGGAATGACGCCATGGATACTGTGGTGGGCGGAGCCTAGCGAATTGCGTCATCAAGCTTAGGCAATACTATTTCTCCACAACCTGCATGTGAGTACATAGATACGCTAGGTCAAACAGCGGTAAACACGACCAAAATATGCCAGATTTTTTTTTTTGTAATCTTGTTGATGCTTTCATTTTACTGGGTACTACCAAAGTGAATTAAAAAAAATGATCTAAAATACCAATACGTTCAGACTGTCCACTTTACTCACGTTTTACAGATTATGTTAACCGTCTCAGAGTGTTCGGATGAATTTTTTTTCTCTCTCACTGCGTGTTGTTTGGCATGAGGTGTAACAAACTGTCCAGGAAGTACAAGCTGTGAAAATTAATACGAACGAGCAGGACAATGGCGAGGGATTTATGTTGCTGGACATGGAGAGACTGGAAGTTGTTGCCCCGGTGGAGAGGAGGGGGCAGGGGGGGCGGGGTTGAAAAATTGTCAGATTGAGAGGTGAGTATTGCAGGATTTAAATACACAATGGCTGCACGGTGAGCGACCCGGGGGATGGGAAGGCGTGTCTATTGAACTTACTGTTGAAGGCTGATCCTTCAGAACTATAACTATCTGTGTGTGAGTGTGTGAGTGTTTGTGTGTATATATGAGTGAGTGTTTGTATGTATATATGTGTGAGTGTTTTGTATGTATATATGTGTGAGTGTTTGTATGTATATGTGTGAGTGTTTTGTATGTATATTTGAGTGAGTGTTTGTATGTATATATGTGTGAGTGTTTGTATGTTTATATGAGTGTTTGTATGTATATATGAGTGAGTGTTTGTATGTGTCTTATTTGTATGTATATGTGTGAATGTTTATATGTATATGTGAGAGTGCTTGTATGGATATGTGAGATTGTTTGCATGTATATGAGTGAATGTTCGTAGGTATACGTGTGAGTGTTAGTATGTATATGTGTGAGTGTTTGTATCTATATGTGTGGGTGTTTGTATGTATATGTTTGTATGCACACATGCTGTGCGTGTGCATGCTTGGGAGAGTGTATGTATGACTATATTTGTACGTGAGTATGTTTGTATTACTTTAGCATGGGGGGTAAAAAAAAGTTTAAAAAATAGGACCGGATCGATTTCCATTATTTTAGCTACGAGTACAATGTCCGATACCGCCCATCCAGAAATGATTGTTTCTTTGACCAGCAGCTAGGTGGCCGTTAGTAGTGTCCCATAAACAATAGTATCAGTTAGGGGGGGGCGGTGCTCGTAGTCGTTGGAGGCACCACGTCGTCATTCTCCCGTGCAGGAATCAACATAAAACAGTGACTGCAGTGAAACGTGAGTATCTCTAGCCAATGGCCTAGCCCTCACGGTACACATGGATCGCTTGTAGGTTGTTGATTGTGGAGGTTGGGGGTGTGTGTGGAGTGGGGAGTGGCCGGGGTGTACGAGTGGCAGATTTTGATGCAACGTGAAATTTAGACGTACGCCGTTTGTTGTGGTATTGTCCTGTGTCACTGACGTCATTGACTGTTCTCTCTGACCCCTCCATCGTATGTTTTTTTTCGTCTTTTTGAAAAATGACAGTTTGAAGTCTTGACTTTGAGAAAAGAAAAAAAAAAACAACAGAAATAAGCGAAACAAGAAATGACCTTTAAACTTAACTTTAGGTTTTTTTTTCCACAAGGATCTTAGTATTTCGATTGTTAGTATTTCGACTGTTTGTATTTCGGCTGTTTGTATTTCGGCTGTTTGTATTTCGACTGTTTGTAGTCCATACAATATCTGGATATTTCCGGTTGAGTTCTCTGACTCAAGGGGGTCAATGCCGATTTCCTGGGCATGACATTGATAGTCCATGAATCGACAGGTCTATTCTGAACTGGTGATTGCATGAAGTGGTGTCGTTGCGGTGGGTGAAATGAGGTCGAGGAAGAGGGGCGGCGACGATTGACCCCCGTGAGGGGAGGAGGGGGAAGAAGAAAAATTTAACACTGCCACTACTGACATTTCGGTCTCAGGTTATTTCCTTATTGAGAAAATTGGCCAATGATATTTTAGGCACGTGACATCAGGTAACAATAATGAGGGGAATAATTGAATGTCAGGTGTAGATGTCATGTTGATGCCAACTATCCATCCCTCCAACCCACCCACCGTCCATCCGTCTGTCTGTCTGACTGTCTGTCCGTCTGTCTACCCGCCTGTCTGTCTGTTTCCCATTCTGACTGTTAGCCTGTCAGTCTATCTGTCCGTCCATCTGTCCGTATGTCTGTCTGTCTATACGCCTGTCATTCTGTCGGTCGGGTGTTATGCTGATGGGCAGACAAAAAAGAAAAATTCCAAGTCTGATCAGACTTTTGTTTACATTGTGGAAAAGTTTGATTTTTTTTTTTAATTGTTGCGTTTGAAATTAAATTTGTGTATCAAGTAATACAACAATGGAGATGCATTAATGTTTCATCGAGAGAAAATAATTTGACTCAGGGAGTTTGGTGGATGGATTATTTTTTTTTCTCGTCATTTAGTCTGTGTGACAGACAGACAGCGACAGAAAAGGGAAAACAGTCATATCTAGACACACCAACAAAAAAATTTCTGTCAGTTGATGGAGAAATGAAATAAAAGATTTAAAACCTCATTAGTTTTCTAAAAATATTGTGATGACGTGTGGAAAAATCAGTTTATAGTCCATAGACATAACATGGGGGGCGGGCGCGCCGAGAAGGGGGGCAGGGTGGTCATTGCCAGGGGGCCCGCATCTGTAAGGGGGCCCGGCCGCCCCAACCATGTCAATTTTTTCACGACTTATTGTTTATTAAGGGGCCCGCAATGATGTCCTGCCCTGGGGGCCCGTGTTGGCTCTCGGCGCCACTGCATGGGGGGTGTGTGTGTGAGAGAAATGCTTTACATTTTTTTAAATAGAAGGTTGGGTCAAGGGAAGGACCGCAATAATTCTGTGACACCCGACAGATGGGGGTTGGGCGCCGGTCCATTAAGTGCCCCCGACTGGATAAATTATTATTTCAGGAGACCAGTTTTAAAAAACAAAACATTGTGGTATAGCCCCATAAGTTGTAGGGGATTCTGCTGAGGACAAATTCTCTAACGCAATGGAGGCAGGCCCGTAGCGTGCGGGGGGGGCAGGGGGGCCCTGCTTATTTGTTCTACTTAGTAATATGTATGAACTGCCCCCTGCTATTGCCTGGCCCCTGCTGAAGAATGCCTGTCCCCTCCTGTAAAATTTTCACGCTACGGGGCTGAATGGAGGAGAACCTTTTCCGGAATCATGACAACTGGAACATTGCTAAAATAAAAAAAAAACAACTGTACCCGTAGGGGGCGTGGCAAGGAACCATAGTACTTTCGGCACAACTTTTTTTATTGTACATTTGTTTTGTTTGTTCCCCTCTGGTTTACGAAATCCTGACGAATAGAAACATCAATTCAGTGAATTGATTGATTTGGTGTATTTGATTGATTAAGATAATTAATTGACTCAGCGAGTCAATTGATTTAAGTGAATTAGTTGGTGGATCGAATTTATAGATTAATCGAATCATAATTGATTGAGTGAATGAATTGATTGGACTAATTGATTGATTGGACGAATTAATTGATTGAGCGAACTAATTCATTGAGTGAATAATTTTATTGAGCAAATTAATTGATCGTGTAGAGTGAGGTCCATGAACAAACTTCGTTTTATTCATAAATCATCGTCAGTGGCGTAGGAAAGGTACTGGGGGTGGGGTGGGGTGCCACAGGGCGCCGAAAGAGCGCTGTTAAATGTTTTTTGCACTAAGCAGATTTGGGAGGAGGGTACAAAAAAAATAAAAGTAGCTGTCACAGGGCGCCACAACATCTAGCTACGGCTCCGTTTATGACGAATGCTTGGCTCCAAATAATATTTCTTTTAAAATAATTTGTTTTAATGTTGTTTACAGTCCTATGGATCAGTTACACCTCATGAAGTACGCGGTGATTCCCTGAAGTTCTAGTCTGGAGTTTTGTATATCTTTTTTTTTTTGCCAAATATCTCTTACATGCAGAGTGGTCATTTCACGTGTCACTTTGTTGTGCTGGCCATTTTTTTTTCTTTCAGTTGAGTTGGTTTAATCTTAATTCTGGGGTTTGCATTATTTACCTTCGAGTTTTCACTGAACCTGTCTGGTGACTTTTGTCTTTCATGTTCCACAAATTATTTACGTCATCTGGTTCCGAGTGAGTAGCTCCCCTTGATTTTGGTTTGGCGGTTGGCAGAGATCTACAGTACAAGTTGGTTGGTGTGGGAGAGAGAGAGAGAGAGAGAGAGAGAGAGAGAGAGAGAGAGAGAGAGAGAGAGCGAGAGGGGGGAGAGGAGCGATCAGGTCCGGATTTACAGACAGGCCGACTAGGCCGTGGCCCCGCGAAATAAAGGGCCCCAAAATGTTGAGTAGTATACAAAAATAAACTGGGCAACAACTGGGCCTCAAATCTTTTTTGCTAGGGCCCCCCAAAATTGTAAATCCGGCTCTGTAGGCGATATATTGATTGCTCATGAATTAAACTCTTACTGTAAATAAATTGAAATAAAAAATAATTATTCACTTCTCTGTCTTTGGTCTTTGTGGATAAGGGTGGGGGGGGGGAGGCAGAAGCGGATACTTCCTTAGATATTTGGGCCCTGCCGAAGCGCTTAAAGTACACTATTTCATCATTGGGGGGGGGGGGGCGGGAGGGCACGCATAAGAACTGCACAAACCCTTCTATCTGCTGTATTATATTTTATATATACCATTTGTTTGATACAGTATTCAATCAACGACACTTGCAGGTGCATTTTCAATGGTTACAGTGACTAGACATCCCAGTTTTTCATCCTCCGTCCCCGGAAGGGGCGGGGGGGGGGGGGAGGGGGCGGGTACTCGTACAATCTGGAAATATTTTCACGAGTCGCTGATGTCGATGTTCAGTGCTGGATTTACGTATAAACTAAACAAGCTTTTGCTTAGGGGGCCACACGTTTTTTTTTGGGGGTGGGGGGGGGGCAAAATTTTGTCCGTGTGAGCGAATTTCATATATACTTAAACACTTGGCACTGACATATAATATCTGGACTTATAAAGGGGGCCCCATATCTCAAATAGCTTATGGCCATATCAGATCTAAATCCGGCCGTGACAACGTTTCAACAGATTGGCATTCTATTTTATTTTACTGTTATTTTTTTTTTTTTTTTTAGCTTACAAATATTTTTTATCTAGACATTACTCTTGCGTCAACACATCAAGCATTAGCTGAAATTGACCATGTCTATCAAAAATGTTTTACGAACTCATGAAGGATCAATTACTATACAGTGCAAACGACCTGACAATCATTTAAAAAAAGGGTTGGTGCGCATTAACGAGAGAGAGGCGCACCAAAAAAAAAGAGACTCTATCGGAGCTACATGGAATAACAACCGAGAGTTGTCGCCAGTTGTCTGCGTGACTCCGTCACCAAACCACGTGACCAAGTAGAACCATTAGAAAGGTAAAGAAGACTCCATTGTGAAAACAAGTCAACTTATTTGCCAACTGATGTTTGAGGGACAAACGCGGTGAATTTTTTTTCGCACCCTTTGAGGTACAGTCGCGAAAAAAAAGTTGAGTACCGCTTGATTATGTGGACCGACTGTGTACAGTCTTTATGTATTTGTGGACCGACTATGTACAGTCTTTATGTATTTGTGGACCGACTATGTACAGTCTTGATATGTTTGTGGACCGACTATGTACAGTCTTGATATGTTTGTGGACTGACTGTGTACAGTCTTGATATATTTGTGGACCGACTGTGTACAGTCTTGATATGTTTGTGGACCGACTATGTACAGTCTTGATATGTTTGTGGACCGACTGTGTACAGTCTTTATGTATTTGTGGACCGACTGTGTACAGTCTTGATATATATGTGGACCGACTATGTACAGTCTTGATATGTTTGTAGACCGACTATGTACAGTCTTGATATATTTGTGGACCGACTATGTACAGTCTTGATATATTTGTGGACCGACTATGTACAGTCTTGATATGTTTGTGGACCGACAATGTACAGTCTTGATATGTTTGTGGACCGACTATGTACAGTCTTTATGTATTTGTGGACCGACTATGTATAGTCTTGATATATTTGTGG
Source organism: Bulinus truncatus (assembly GCA_021962125.1). Taxonomy (NCBI): domain Eukaryota; kingdom Metazoa; phylum Mollusca; class Gastropoda; family Planorbidae; genus Bulinus; species Bulinus truncatus. Next base: position 8,569,568 of record JAGDYQ010000022.1, read on the forward strand.
ACCGACTATGTACGGTATTTATGTATTTGACAGACCTATTGAGGTATTTGTCATCAGCGACAACTTCTTCCTAAGAGATGAGTTTTCTCCCTTGACTATTTCACCCGCCCTCCCCCCCCCATCCACTAGACCCCCCCATCCACTAGACCCCCCCATCCACTAGATCCCCCCATCCACTAGACCCCCCATCCACTAGACCCCCCCATCCACTAGACCCCCCATCCACTAGACCCCCCATCCACTAGATCCCCCCATCCACTAGACCCCCCCATCCACTAGACCCCCCCATCCACTAGACCCCCCCATCCACTAGATCCCCCCATCCACTAGACCCCCCATCCACCAGACCCCCCCATCCACCAGACCCCCCCATCCACCAGACCCCCCCATCCACCAGACCCCCCCATCCACCAGACCCCCCCATCCACCAGACCCCCCCATCCACCAGACCCCCCCATCCACCAGACCCCCCCATCCACTAGACCCCCCCATCCACTAGACCCCCCTGTCACCTGATATCTGTCTATTGTCTCAGTCGAGTATCACTCTACCCCCGCCCCCTCCCCCCCCTCCCCCATTACCGTATGACGGTGAACAGTTTAATTCAGAGTGGACTTTTAAGTCAGTTTTTGACTGGTGAGAAAGTTATTTGTCTGGTGTAAGTGATTGGCAATTCTTTGACTCAACAGACACGGGCCTGTGGACAGGGTGGCGGGGAGAGGGGGGGGGGATGGAGGAAGGCGAAGGGAGTTAGATGGTAGTAGGCTTAGAAAGCATTGCATTTTATGCCAGTGCCGTAACGAGCTTAACTCGCGCCCGGGGCACAATACCTTCTTATTACATTTTTAGCGCCCCCCCCCTCATTCGAAAATCATATAATATTATATGTAAAATATAAAATTGGCGCCCCATTGTGAGTAGCGCCCTGGTACATATGTACTCCCCGCCCCCCCCCTAGCTACGCCTCTGTTTTATGCTCTATTATATTTCACTAATTTTATGAACTATTTCCAGGAACTAATTTCATACACTAATTCCTTGAACTTATTGGAGGAATTAATTACACGAGCTTAATGGATGAACTAATTCTATGAGCCTATTGGATGAACTAATTCCATGAACTAATTACGTACACTACTTTCATATACAAATTCCAGGAACTAATTCTATTAACTAATTCCAAGAGTTAATTTCATCTAGGTGAATTCAGCATGGCGATACTAAACTTTCAACTACAGAAAAGAACTGACAAGCATTAGCACACCTTTCACTAACAAGCATTAGCACATCTTTCACTAACAAACATTAGCACACCTTTCACTAACAAGCATTAGCACATCTTTCACAAATACAGTGGATTCCGCTTAATTGCGACACCGCTTAATTGGGACAGCCGCTTATTTGGGACAAATCTCAAAGAAACCAAACCAAGAAGTCAATAGTAAATTTGTATGTTTAATTGGGACAGCCGCTTAATCGGGACAAAAAGCCTCGGTCCCGATGTGTCCCAATTAAGCGGAATCGACTGTATATGACTGTGACTAACCCCAATGAAGGCCGTGTCCCAGGCTATCGTATGTACGGGTTAGCGCGCATGCTTGAACACCGGAGGTTCGAGCATCGACGTAGGAGACAGATGGTCGTCGTGTGCAATAAAGCGCTCGGCTGTCTCCGTGTTGCCTCCAGGTTTGGACTTGTATTCTGACCAAGACACGCCCGCTACGCTGCTCTCATTACAGCTCAACGGAACATGGAACAGGGGCGGCAACAACCAAACCCTTATAGAGCAGGGTCGGACTGATCTCGCTTTAACCCCCCCCCCCAATCCCAAACCAAGAAAGGAATAAAAAGAAAGACGGGGTAAATAATACTATACGAGCGTAAAAACGGATCTTTTTTTGGGAGGGGGGAGGGGTTCTTGCATAGTTGGGGGCTAGGGTGCCCCTATACCCTTTCCCACTCAATTTGAAATCTGACTTCTGGCAAAAAAAAAAAAGTTTTCTGTATGAGCCACACTCTCTACTTTCACCTCTACAATAGTTCCACAAACTCCACACGTTTAAGTAATTTCATGTCCAGACCAAACAATACAATAGTTCCACAAACTCCACACGTTTAAGTAATTTCATGTCAAGACCAAACAATACAATAGTTCCACAAACTCCACACGTTTAAGTAATTTCATGTCAAGACCAAACAATACAATAGTTCCACAAACTCCACACGTTTAAGTAATTTCATGTCCAGACCAAACAATACAATAGTTCCACAAACTCCACACGTTTAAGTAATTTCATGTCCAGACCAAACAATACAATAGTTCCACAAACTCCACACGTTTAAGTAATTTCATGTCAAGACCAAACAATACGGCTCAAGCTGACAAAAATAAATCACTCCACATCCACATCCATGTATCGGCTTGGATCACGCCGAGTTGACCAAATATCCGGTCTCGTCAGATCTCGCTCTCCGGACGAGATTCTCGCTTCCGCCACTCAGCACCCCGCTCGTGTCGTCAAAACGAGACCGTAAGGTTAGAGAGAGATATATATATATAAACAGCAGACGACACCGGGGCAGACGTGTGGGACCGACGCTCACGTTCAACGGTTTTTTCAGCCACAGTCGCGCAACTGGGCCGACTCGCGCACACGAAATAACTGTTTTCTTTTTCTCTCTAAATGTGATTGTACGGGTTTTCATTCCCTCTTTTTATATTATTAATTTTGACTCAATCTCTTGGTTTGTTATAGTGCTCACTTCTGGGTTTATTTTATTTTTTACTGCTCCTGTCAACGCCGCCAGTGACAGATTAACGTGACTGGACGGATAGAAGGACTAATCCACATATGGCAGTGGAGACAATCAAGATAGAGTGTGATTTGATCTGAAAATAATCCGATCTGCTGATGGAGAAAGGTGAGTAAAGAGTTAAACTTTAATCAAACTTTGTATTTATAATCCTTTTTTTTTCAAATAAACGCCATCGGCGCAGTGAGTACTTTAGAAAAAAAAAGGTAGCGGGTGATCAGAGCCGTAGCCTGTTAATGTCGCGCCCCGTGGGAGCTACTTTTTTTCGGCGCCTTTCTGAAAAGTGCAAAAAAAAAAGCTTTTATCAGCCCCTTTTCGGCGACCCTTCATACCTCAACGCCCTGTGAGACCGAACAAGTCGCAGTACCGTAACTACGCCTTTGGGGAGGTTATATGAGGACACCGTGTATAAGGACCTCAAACCGATCTTACATAATTTCTACGGACCTTTCTCTTACCTTTTATTTGACAAGCAAAAAGCCAGGCAGTTATGCGTAAATGCCCCTTATCAACCAGAGCCCTAACTACGTCACTGATTATTATTTGAAAATGTGTTAATTTTTTATTTAATAAAGTAAAGTTCCATTTAGCTTAATAGGCCATATGGGCAGATGACATGTAGAATTCCTCTGTTTCTGTAACCAAGGCATATTGAGGGGGGTCCGTGTGTTTAGCCTTTACTTCCCGAACTTAATTAAGCCAGGTACCCATGTATACCTGGGTGAACTTGAATAATCAAGAATACATACACTTAATTTCAGCTCCTGTTTTCTTTTTTTTTTAACTTATGGGACGCGTGGTCGTGCAGTGTAGAGTTGACTGTCAATCGGAGGTTCCAGGGTTCGAACCTCAGTGAGTGGGAATTTTTTTTTTCAGGTCCTGGTGAAAGTACCCCAAGTTCACCCAGCTGTATAATGGTTTGGGGAGTAAAAAAATACTAGCCAAACAAACCTTTTACACGCAGAGTTTACTGAAACAAATGAATTCTACCGTCATCTGTCCCGATGAGTCCAAAGGGGGATTAAAATGAACTTTACAATTTTACTTCTTTTTTTTTTTTAAATTAAAATTCTTTTTACTTTCTGTAATAGTGGGTCGCGAAAAGCAAACCATGAATTTGACTCGGTCACAAATCGTTCAAATTTGAGAACCGTAAGGTCAAAAAGACTTCAAAGGTTAATACAATTAAACCATCTATTGAAATGACCAGTGTGAATTAAACCACCGTTAAACGCCATCGTACCGTTAATACATCAATCAAAATTTATAACACACCATACCATGTCACGTGACTGGCTCAACCTGTTCTAATAAACGAATCCTATTCATTTTGTTTATTAATCCCAGTTTTTATCCCCCCCCCCCTCCCTATCGTCAGAAACATTCAATAATTTTCCATAATCATTTCAACTTCACTTGGGGTTTAACACAAAGCAGGATTGAATAATTGAGTAGCTGCACAGCATACGGCGCATATCTAGCGTGTTCCAATTAAAAAAAAATAATAATAAAAAAAATTATACGCAATGCGATTGGCGAGATTAAATTTAATACTCTCTAACTCAAAAAAAAAATGTTTTATCTTGAATCACGTTGACAACAAACCCATTTCATAGCAGTAGCAAAATGGCGCCATGGAGGCAAAACATGTTTTATCCATTAAAAACAGAAATTAAGCAACAATAATACAAAAAAAAACAATATTTTGGCGTGTTTGTTACTTGTCTATCTGACTCTATCTGATTCTATCTGACCCTATCTGACTCTATCTAACTCTGTCTGACAAAAGAGAAGAAGTATCTCGACCAGAGCCGTAACTAGAAATTGTGGCGCCCTGTGCGAGTTACATTTTTTTGGCTCCCTCCTCCCAATCTCAAAAATGGCATAAAATTTACAGCGCCCTTTCGGCGCCCCTTACTAATTCGGCGCCTTACGTGGCGTACAACCGGCATCGGCCTTCCTAAGCTACTGATTTCGATATAATTGTATTCAGTCTAACACGCTGATTAGCCCTGGGTGATAAAGAGAGTAGCGGTTGGAGCCTGCCAAATCAGAAGACCCCCCCCGTTCGACTCACTGCAGAGTGAGACTTAATGGCTGGCGCCCCCCCCTCCGGATCCACCCAAGACCAGCAATTTTATTTCCATGTGTTCCTCATTTTTTTTTTAAAAGGTAAATTTATTTATTTATTTATTATTTATTTTTGTTTGTTGGTAAGATGTGAACTGTCCCTGAACCAGCCCCGTAGCAGGGGCCAGGCATTCTACAGCAGGGGCCAGGCATTCTAAGCAGAGGCCAGGCAATAGGAGGGAGGGGGGCATGTAATACATTTTAATAAGTAGAGCAAATAAGCAGAGGGGGCCAGACAAAACGAAAGGGGGGGGGGCCGGCATGCCCCTAAACATTTCCCTACATTAAAAATAATTTATCGTCAATCTTTTTCACATTTAAAATTCTACATAAGAAACAAAGAGTCCGGTCGGCACAGAGCAGTTGAAAAATAACCCAGTTTTAGGTCAGTACATATGACTTCATTAACCATTAGTAAAACACCAATCGACCGCAGAGAATTAACAGAAACAAAATGTCCAAAATGACGGGACTTATTTTACTTCTTCTTCCTCCCCCCCACTACCCGCACACACCAGGACAAACGTCACTCCAGTCCAAACTGGCATTACTCATAGGTTTCTTGTGAGAGTTTTTTGTTTCGGAAAATCCCGTTCTCTTTTGGGAGTTTTGAAATATGAAAAAAATCAATAAATCTTCTTAGATGAAAAGAAACAATTGTCACCGTTCTTTACCTACAGCTACGGCATCATAGAAATGTTAATATATACATTTCTTTTAAAGTGTAGAAATTAAAACAATAAAATTACCTCAAACCACACACATAAATAAAATTGATCGAGATTAAAAAATAATTCAATGGATTGGAAGTTATGCGAAACAAAACAATGCGATTGACTTCAAGTCCGACAACTCACGAGTAAGGTGTGGAAAATTGTTCATTATTTGAAGCAGTAGCACACACGTAATGTTCATTTTTACAGATCTTTTCTTATTACAGTCCCAGCGATTCTCAATAAATGTTCCTTGACCTCAGAATATTTTCCGCAGGAAATTGGGGGGGGGGGGGGGGAAGGGGGGGGTTCTGGTACACTATGTTTTTTACCTGTCATTATGGTAAAATATGCGATTTGCAAGGGACCCCCCCCCCCATTTAGTAAACGGTACCTTCGTGTACTATCTAATCTAAAGCTATAATCTGACATATAGTATAGCCTACAACCACAGCCGTAGCCAGCCCTTACGGCGCCTTTTGATAGTTACATTTTTTTTTGGCTCCCTCCTCTAAATCTGTAAAAAGTGCAAACAAATTAATTTAACAGCAGCGCTCATTCTGCGCCCCTTCCTAGTTCGGCGCCCTGTGGGGGGGGGGGGCGGCCACCTATCGCACAGTACCCTTCTTACGCCTCTGTATGAAACCTCTGAATATCTCTAAAAGTCTGTCCGCGCTAGGGTGCTAAAAAAATCTCTCGACTAAAACAGCCCCAAGATATTTTTATAAACTACATTATCATTGAATTCCTTTATAATAAAACCTTTTCCTACAGGCAAGTCGATGTCCCCTCCCCCCCCCTTGTTTTAATGGGGTCATAACTAAACAAAATTTAAGGAATCCCTGACCTTAGTCAACACTTATTTGACCAATTTCTTGATTAAGGGAATTTCTCTTTTTACTACAATGAATTCTCTGGGAATTTTCTTTCTTTAGAAACCTTTCTTTAAACATTTTTTATCGACTTGACTTCCTTTCTCTTCATCTACCCCCATTCTTTAATGACCTTAGGTTTTTTTTTGTTAATGTTCTGTGTTCTAGGTTTTTTTTTTTGTCTCCCTTTCTTGTGTTCTGAAAGTCGATTTATAAGCGCCAGTTTCTTGTGCTACCCTAAGGCAAAAGAGTTTTCTTTTTTTCTCTGTTTCAATGAGCAATTAGCTGTCAACAACTGACTCTTTGGTCTAAAACGGGGGGTTAACATCTCCCCGATGATACGAGAGCCTTTATGGGGAAATGCGTTAAACTAAACACAAATAAATACATTAAGTAACTGAATTGTATGTGGGTTGTGGCGTCGTATTCTATTAGAGTTCTAAAAATAATCGCACCTAACGAATATAAAGACTTACCTTCAATACAAGGTTTATACAATGCTATTTCATCTTAACACAACATTAATGAAGGAAAATTTTCACTCATAAAAACCGTTACATTCATCCATCGTGTGAATCCATCGTGAGACTGCGTCTTGGAAATACCACGTGACACTCCATCGTGAGACTGTCTCGTGGAACTATTGCGTGAGACTCCTGACTACCGTGCTAGGCCTAACTGTCCTGACTACCGCGCTAGGACTAACTGTCCTGACTACCGCGCTAGGACTAACTGTCCTGACTACCGTGCTAGGACTAACTGTCCTGACTACCGCGCTAGGACTAACTGTCCTGACTACCGCGCTAGGACTAACTGTCCTGACTACCGTGCTAGGACTAACTGTCCTGACTACCGTGCTAGGACTAACTGTCCTGACTACCGTGCTAGGACTAACTGTCCTGACTACCGTGCTATGACTAACTGTCCAGAATACCGTTCTCGGACTAAAGGTCCATTTACCGTTATCTTTACCCCCTGTCCTTTGATTCTTGAACAATCACCAATACCTCTACCGGTCATACCGGTCACCAAAGCATGCTTGGCCTAATTAAGCAACAGGTCGCATACAAATCTCTGTAAATAAAAAATGTAAACTGGGCACATCTAGTAACCAAATGATGGGGAGATAACTGGCGCTAGGCCCCCCCACCCCCCATGATAATTGAAATAATTGCGTCATATGATAAGGACAGGAGCGGATCGACAAATCGAGAAAGGCATTAGAGGGATCCCCCCAACTCGAGTAACGCTTTTGTAAGTAAAAGAAGAATGCTGAGTATCAGTGGCGTAGAGAGGCGTGGGCAAGGGGGCATCATGCCTCGGGCACCACTCACAAAGGGGCGCCAAATGATATATTTTGCATATAATATTATATGGTTTTCAAATGGGGGGGGGGCGCTAAAAAGTTATTAAAAAGGTATTGTGCCCCGGGCGCCAGTTAAGCTCGCTACGGCACTGCTGGGTATACTATAAATATTGTTGACCAGGACGATAATAAACATAAAATTGGCTTTATTTAATAGAATAAAGTATAGAAGTATATAAATAATAAACATAAAATTGTTTGTCGTACTGTGTCTGAATTTCGAGTTAACTCGGCGAAACATTTCCGTTCCCCGGGCGACTATGGATGAATGCAAGTTGGTAGAGATAGTACCAACCGAAGTTGTGGAAAGGTGGGTGTAGGGAGGGGGGCGGGGTGGTGGGGGGGGGGGGCGGCGGGACGAAAGTTTTAGGGAGAGGTACATGCAAACATAAGTCTATGGAAGAAAAACAAAAAAGATGACCATCAATAATGCAAATGGTGGAAGGCCCCCTCCCTCCACCACACCCCCCCTAACCCCAGGTGCACCCAGCGAACTGTTATTGTGGACACATCAAACTAATTAAAACATCCCCCCCACACCCCACCCTTATCCCAGTTATCCTCCCAATCCCCACCCAGCGCTCGCTCGTTGGCTAATTTCGTAATGAGGCTTTGTTCATCCTCAACATGTAAGTGTATAAGTGTGTGTGTGTGTGTGTGTGTGTATGTGTGTGTATGTGCATGTGTGTGTGTGTATGTGCGTGTGTATGTGTGTGTGTATGAATGTGTTTGTAGGTGAGCATGTGCGTAGTTTCTTGTTTGTTCACATTTACAGTTCAACATTCTCAACGACCAGGTCAAAACAAGAAGAAATAAAAATAATAACAACAATGTGCACATCTTTAGGAGATTATTCTACTTCATAGCTTGCTGTTTGTTTGAAGTGCGGCATTATAAATAGGCCTACAGCTAAGCTGGGGGTGGTGGAGGGGGTGGAGGGGAAAGGACGTGGCAAAATTATATTTATGAAACCCGAGGCAAAGTTAGGTTTGATGAGCAGAGGCCTAACTAAAAAAATAATTACTTTTACATTAAATATCAATTCCATTATCTGATGTCACGATGTCGAATGTCAAAATGCAGAGGACCACTTAAAGATGGCCATACCCACCCCCCCCCTTCCCCTCGGGCCCCCCAATCCCTAGGTTCGGCACTGTTGATGATTCTCCCCCGCTCGAACGACTAGTCAATATATGAACACGGTTTTATTTCTTGCGACAATACTTTGTGTCGTGCACACATACACTAGCCAGTTATCTTTTATAACTGGGGAAGAAGGTGTGTGTGGGGGGGGGGCTTCTCTCTGAGTCATCTAAGCTCGGGTGGGGGGAGGGGTGCTTCCTCCAAGCCTTGCGTGTGCGCGCGCACGCTGTGCACACCCATTGCGACAGAGTGCACAGGCATTTCGTTTGATAGCACTCTACACTGTTCGCTGCGCACAAACAAAAAAATTAGAATTTTTTTACAAGGTAGCTCACAGCCAATATATTATCCTCCGCGCAATACAGCTATTAGCGAATCAGATGGGAACATTGCCTCCCCTTCCGCCACTCCACCCCTCCCACACCCCACATCGACACATAATTTGTAAATAGAAAAAAACAAACAAACAAAAAACAGCCCCCTTTTCTCCTTTGAATTAATACACAGTCGATTCCGCTTAATTGGGACACATCGGGACCGAGGCTTTTTGTCCCAATTAAACGGCTGTCCCAATTAAACATACACATTTACTATTGGCTTCTTGGTTTGGTTTCTTTGAGATTTGTCCCAAATAAGCGGCTGTCCCAATTATGCGGTGTCCCAATTAAGCGGAATCCACTGTATATCAATTTTATAAATAACTTTTGGGATTTCCCCGAAATTAGTTCGTCATGCCCCGCTGAACTTGATGTATACATCCATCAAACTGCATTTTGTATTACTAATAAAGCTTTTACGGGCTGCAATAAAGGAATATTTACCTTTTGTTATTTGCATTAAATCCATAATTATGGCTGTTTCTTTGATAGAAACGTAAAAAAATACAAATTTGATTATTTAGCAACATAACTTCATGTATTTGTTTTTCTCAGTGGGCAGACGATAGTATTTGTATTTGCTCCCTTGTATACATTTTTTTCCTAACCAAAAGCGCGCCAACCCTCTTCCGAATACAACGTCATTGTCTATTTATAGCTGCTGCATTGAAGAAACTTTTGAATTTTAACGGAGTAGCTACGGTTCTGTCCCTGACAGAACCCGTATTTTTTTTACTTCGGGTACCAGCCATAGATAAAATTGCTCCACACCCTAACCCTAACCCTATCCCTAACCCTATACCTAACCCTAATCCTGAAAAAAAAAATTCTGAAAAAAAAAAAAATTATATATGCCATGTTCCTTATACCCTAATATAATGGTTTTGGCTGGTGCCGGAGCCACTGCGGAATTTTAATTACGGAGTAACTTTCCCGAGTGCTACAAGTTTACGTCACACCGAGTGCTACAAGTTTACGTCACACCGAGTGCCAAAAATTGTACGCCAAACCGGGTTCTAAAAGTGTAGCCAAACCGGGTTCTAGTGTTGTTTTCGTTGACGAAAACGAAAACTAAAACCTTCGTTAACGAAAATGTTGACTTTTCGTCAACGAGAACTAAAACTAAAACTAAAATTAGCAGCAAGACTAAAACTAGACGAAAACTGAAATTATTACAGAAAAAAACGAAATAAAAACTGAAACTAAAATATAATGTTGCTTTCGTTCACGAAAACTAAAACTAAAACCTTCGTTAACGAAAATGTTGACTTTTCGTCAACGATAACAAAAACTAAAACTAAAATTAGAAGCAAGACTAAATCTAGACGAAAACTAAAATTATTACAGAAAAAACGAAATAAAAACTGAAACTAAAATATGACCTGGGACTAAAACAACACTACCGGGTTCTAAAAGTGTACGCTAAACCGGGTTCTAAAAGTGTACGCCAAACCGGGTTCTAAAAGTGTACGCTAAACCGGGTTCTAAAAGTGTACGCTAAACCGGGTTCTAAAAATGTACGCTAAACCGGGTTCTAAAAGTGTACACCTCACCATATTCCAGGGCCGGGCAATGCATTAAGGTAGCCCCAGATCCAGTCGGTTGGATAATTAATCAGTAACATAATCGTTAATCTGTTTTCTTGTATTGCGGATTTTTATTCCAGAATAGATTATCAGTTAAGTAGCGTGTTTTATTCTATGCACCTATGTTCTTGTCTGGAGCGCTCATTGTCACAGCACGAAACACTTTGACTTTCTAATTACCGAGACTAACCATATATTATAACCTCCACTACAGATCGAATGAGCTAATTACCGAAACCAATCGTATCTTTAGTTTACTGCAACCAATATATCTCTATGAAAATATTAGTACATACTAGTGTTCACTTTTGAGACCTGTGTTACTAATATCTAAACTAGTGTCGTATGACTCAATTAGAAATAGTTTGTATTAAAGCTGGAAGGGTTTCATTGGGTTTATTCTTGAGTAATTGACTGCTTAATTTAAACCAATCACACATACCTCTACATGAATTCATTAGCATATAGGCTAATCTGTATCAAGACGAATGGGGTCACACATAATGAGGGAGAACCATTTGCATATTTGTATACATGCTATTTAAATGAAATAAATCATACTCACTGTATATTAATATCAAGATAATATATGAATAATTCATAGGTCCCTGCTATTAATTACATTCACATCTTCTAGTGGGTTCACTTTATAATCTTAGGCATGGCATACGAACCGTTTTTCTTTTGTCTGTTTACTCTATCTTTGGTTCTCTTTCTTCTCTTTATAAAGTGAATGCTTAATGAGATGTTTTCTTTAAACCGGTTTGTTTTTATGTGACTGTTCTTGCCTTCCTGTGTAATGATGAACAATAATTCAATATATTTTGATGACATAAGTGCATTGGCGTAGCGAGCTTCACTCGCGCAAGGGGCAAAATACCTTTTTAGCGCCCCCCCTCACCTTCGAAAATCATATAATATTATATGTAAAATATACCATTTGGCGAATTGCCGTTCCCCCCCCCTTACTACGCCACTGCATAAGAGTAAAAAATAATAATGATACTTGTCTGCACTAGGGGTGGGCGATTTTTTTAAAGCGCGGACCACAATTTTTGTTTACTTTGTGGGATTGGTTTGAAAACTGTCGGTGTTTTTTTGTTTTTGTTTTGTTGCGGTTTTTTTAGTTGTCAATGTATTAATTTAGGTGAATACCGAAAATTAACGCAAATATTAAAAAAAGAAAAACGAGTTCCTGCAGTTTTTGCTAAAAACAACCGGCAACAATGGCAAGTTATGACATGCGCAGTCAGTGATAATTGGATTGTGCTCTTGAGAAAGCGCTATTATTCTGTTAAATGCGTTTATTTTTTTTTTATTGTATTGGTCTTTTTTTAAAACATTGAAAACTCAAAAAGACTCCCAAGAAAAAAAAAACCGCCCAAATTTTAGACCATTCGTCCGACTTCCAGTCTTGCAAGCTGTGTACGAGCGATGCGTCGTGTGAATGATCATACAGTCCAATATTTAAATTTCAGGAAAACCAATTGGTCTACCCGGTGATCCTTGCGACGAGCACCAACATATCATTGTACGTGAAACAAAGTTTTAAATATTGTTTGCAGACGATATTAATTTGATGTAAGATTTAATGCATATCAAAAAATAAAAATATACTTTTATTGAAAAATTCGGGTAAGGAAAACGTATTTTTGTATGAACTTTAATGTCTGCTTATTAGACAAAATACAAACGTTAATGTCAACCTTCAAAAATAAAAATTTGATCAACTGGTTATAATCATAAATGACAACATGCTGATCATCTCCCTTTAATCAACATTTTTAATGTCCCCCGCTGGTAATATCGAGATCATCTAGCAGTCAACTATTAAGGGGCCGTTCACTTATTACGTAACGTCTTCTTTTGGAGGAGAAGCACGTGTACTTTTTGGAGGCCCTAGGCACAGGAGAATTTGGGCGCCCCCCATGTTAATATACATTTGGGGGGCTAAATGCAAATGAATATTAGAGCGCTCATGTGTAACTATTCTTCTGCTCGCGCGGTTAATAGTTTACGCAACGCCCTCCCCGCCCGCCCCCCGCCCCCCAACCCTACCAACATCAAAAGGAGTAAGACAGTTCCCTAGTTCCGGCTTCGTTTGAAGAATAGTAAATAAATACAAATAAATTTCAACGGCAACGCCTCACCCCCCACCCCACACACACATACAATAGGGTCAGGGGTCAGGGTCAGGGGGGTCTCTGAATAGTGTTCTGGTTGCCTCCCACTCACGGCAATCCCGGTGAAATAGTTTCGACAATATACAGGTTTGAGTAATCGATAATTTGGTTTTCGTGTGTGGAATTATACCTAACTTGAATGCCCGACTGTAACAAGCATTGATTTGTCCAGTTACATGTTTAACTCACACACACCTGAGCTTTACGCCTTAATTATTCTAGTCCACAGCGTACTTAGTCACATTAGCCTAATACATACACGAGCCATATGCTATTCGCTGCAGACATCTTTCTGAAAACTAATTACCGAAACTAATCAACTATAGACAATACAACCTCGGTCTAAAAAGAAACAAAAAAAAAAAACAACTAATTACCGAGCCTTAAATTAAATATAGTTCACTTCAAACACTAAATTACTTCCCCTGGATTTTGTGACGCAAACTATTGTCTATTAAATATAGTTCACTTCAAATACTAAATTACTTCCCCTGGATATTGTGACGCAAACTATTGTCTATTAAATATAGTTCACTTAAAATACTAAATTACTTCCCCTGGATATTGTGACTGTTACAAACTGTAGTTAAGACATCTTCCCGCGTAAACATCAACCCCCACCCCCTTTTCTTCCCGTGTTATATCAACCCCCACCCCCTTTTTATCTCTACCCCAACCCCCCCCCTCTTTCCCCGGTCTGATATGGCGCGCCCGTATTTTGACCAAAACCAATGGCTCGTGACGACCCGTCTTCGGCGGAGCCATCCATCTTTCACCTTCCCCTCCCATGAGATTAATTCCTCGGACCAGGCCGGATGATAACAGGGCGTGAGCGCCTTATCATATGGTACCGTTGTCCAGTACACCTCGTGACGGTGGACACGTATCCGCCGGACATCCATCTTTCCCCTTCCCCCATGAGATTATTCCTCGGACCAGGCTAGATGATAACTGAGCCCCGTTCATCAGTACACCTGGATGACACAACGTGATGTATGTTTTCAGAGTATGTTTCAACTGTATAAATTGAGATGAGTTTTAGTAATCGGGGAGCAGTACACCCCCTTGCGGGGACGAGAGCAGTACACCCCCTTGCGGGGACGAGAGCAGTACAGCCCCTTGCGGGACTGGACTGGGCGCATTCCCCCACTTCGAGGGGTCCACGTCATACGAGTCTGTTAGACTCCCGACTCTAAACTTCCTTTAGAACTATTTGGATACTTATGATTTGCATATTGTAACTTAGCGGCCCAGCTAAGAGTTCTTTTTAGAACTAGATGTTTATATGTATCTGCTTTGAATAAAGTCTAAGTGTTGTTAATCGCACCCGACTTGAGTCGTTCTGTATTTACTCGTCACGTGGCTGTATGCAAATATAAATTATTGGCCTCACGTATCCAGTTCAGAACTAGCTTACCCACAGACAACGACCATCACAACAGCCCTACAAAGGCGAGATTGTGACAGTGACGCAAACTATTGTCTATTAAATATAGTTCACTTCAAATACTAAATTACTTCCCCTGGATATTGTGACCAAACTATTGTCTATTAAATATAGTTCACTTCAAACATTAAATTACTTCCCTCGATATTGTGACGCAAACTATTGTCTATTAAATATAGTTCACTTCAAACATTAAATTACTTCCCTCGATATTGTGACGCAAACTATTGTCTATCTGTAAGGTTTACGCCTACTAATTGTAATAATAGCAACTCAATAAATTAGGTCTTACAGTAACTGTTTGAGGCCCTTTAAAAACAGAGACTATAAGAACAATAGATTTTAAACTATAGGAGCCCGACCACCCCCCCTTCTCCCTGATAGGATAACTCGTTTATTTCATTGTTTACGGAAACATATTATTAGAATTGATTTTTGTGTGTGTTGTATGTGCCCTTTTAATAACTCGGTTTCTCGCCCCTGCCGCAAAAGGCTGAGAAGGCCGTGGCAACACTTTGAGAGGGCTCGCTGCGCCACCTGTGCTCTTAACGCGTGGGCTCACCCGAGGGTGTGTGGGAAGGGAGGGGGTAACACAAGTGTATAGGGCCCATTGCTAATTAACGATTTCGCGTTTCTTTTTTTTAAAGTGGTTGTCATTTGGTTAAATTCTTTATGTTTTTTTCAGGGAGGGGAGGGAGGGAGGGGGAGGGAAGGAAAGACGGCAGAAGGAGGGAGGCGGGGGAGGGGGGGAGGAAGGCATAATGGTTAACATAACCTCTCAGGATTACTGTACCGAAAAAAAACAACCATCTTGTAACACCAGTGACAACCATCTTGTAGCATCAGTGACAACCATCTTGCAGCACCAATGACTGTCGTCTGTGTAACGGAACCAGCTGCCGTGAATGTAGGATTATAGAAGGCACCACTACTGATTAGTAGGAAAAGACAAACCCACTGTGTACAATGTGGACGAAAACTAAGCTGTTGTTAACACAAATGAATGTGTGTGTGTGTGTGTGTGTGTGTTTGAGTGCGTCAGCGTGTGTGTGTGTGTAAAATGCTCACAGTCTATGCGCACACACAAACACACGTTGCATTTAGTCACCGCGAGCAGTAAACAGACCGGGGGGCGCTCATGAGTAATTTACCTGCTCACACGGTTGATGGTGTCGGCATCGGCGCCACTACCTTCCCCCCATCACCCCACCCCCACCACGACATCAAAGTGAATGAGTGATTCACATACGCATGTTACGTGTTATTTACGGATCATTCACTCAACTGACTGATTTTACATTTCACCATTGGCGGCTCGTAATGTGTAGTTCCAGGCGCTTGCTTTAGAGAGAGAGAGAGAGAGAGAGAGAGAGAGAGAGAGTGTGTGTGTGTGTGTGAGAGAGAGAGAGAGAGAGAGAGGAAAAAAAAAAGAAGAAAAAAAACATGTGCGTGTGTGTTTGTTTGTATGTCTGTGTGTGTTGTGTTGTGGGCATCTCATCATTTCACGGAGTCTGTTGGTACACACGAACTAACACACTGTATTTGTTTGGTGGATTTCTTTTTTCATCCTCGTTTTTAATCCTTTGATCAGTGTGGATCGTTACTCGTCTCGTGACGTCACCATGGTGTTAATGGTCAGGGGGTCATATCCCAGTGTTCCGACATACGGAGGGGGGGGGGTGAATGCGGACAGCTGTAATGAGTTAAAATGGATAACACAGTGTTTCAGTTCATCGAAATGTACTTCAATCTAACATAACCAGTGGCGGATTAAATGGTGGGTGGCCTCCTGGCAAGTACCTAGGGCCCCAAAGTGTGTGGGGGCCACCAGAAAGCCCAAAAAAATTACAAGAAATTTCGCCCCTTTTAGAATGTCAAATCTTTTTTTTTTTTAGTGTTCTAATAATTTTTGAAGCGCTCGAAGGGCCCCCAGTCGACCTTGGTCCGCCTCTGAATTTAGCCCAATTTTTTTTTTAGTAGCTGTCAGGGATGGATGCGGTGGTTTTATTATATAATTTTTTTTTTTTTTTTTAGTAGTGTTGACCTCGTTGTAAACGATTCTTGTTTCTGCCGTGCTCCTTATGCATTACTTTATCTCAGCTCGTTGATATTGCAATGAACTATAGTGAAAATGATTCACCCGTTTCTTTTCGGTAATTCCCCAGAACTTTGCAATGTAAAAAGAAATGCAATAAAACAGGCCATGATATTTCTTACTCTAGATTTGGTTGCATTCCCTGAGGACATCATGCATACAAGTGCATTTGACATATTGGACATCACATGTTTAGATGTTATGGTGATGTTATGCGCTAAATATTTTTCTTGTATGGTCATGTTACTAGAAACTGGCGAAACGTGAGGCCTGTACCGGTCTTTCAGGCTCTTTAGTTTTTATTGATATGATGATTGACAGACAGGAATAATTGATATGTCGATGGAAAGTAAGACATATGGAAAGACGGATAGATAAACAGATAGATAGATAGATAGATGCATAGATGAATGAATAGATAGATAGACGACAAACAAATATTTAGATAGACTATATATATATATATATATATAGATAGATAGATAGATAGATAGATAGATAGATAGATGCTAGCGATGAACTGACAGACACATTTATAAATAGTTAAAAAACAGACCAGTAGTTAAAATGACTAACAGACAGACAGATATATGGATAGATACACAGATAGATGGAGTCCAACAGAGATACAGAGAACAAAACAAAGTCAGTGTGTCTGTCTCTATGTGTGTGTGTTAGTATGTGTGTGAGTATATGTGTTTGTATTCGTGTGTGAGTATATGTGTCTGTATGTGTGTGTGTATGTGTGTGTGTATGTCTGTATGTGTGTGTGTGTTAGTGTGTGTGCATGTAGGAGACAGACATACCAGAGATTGTAAAAAAGTATAAGTCTGGGGGACCGATGAAATGGATTACGGAGCCTAGATGATGTCATTCAAGACTGCAATCTAGAGCAAAGCCCTGGTGGTGGTCATCGAATGAATGGTTCGGTCCAGACGGTACGGACAACCCGATGCGATGGTCATTATTAAACTCCCCTGTCTACCCGTAGTGGTTTATTGCCCCTTGCTGTGCCAAAAATAATAGAATATCTGGGTTAGACTGCAAATAACACCACGTAATACCAGATATGGCATCTATCTATCTATCTATCTATCTATCTATCTATCTATCTATCTATCTATCTATCTATCTATCTATCTATCTATCTATCTATCTATCTATCTATCTATCTATCTATCTATCTATCTATCTATCTATCTATCTATCTATCTATCTATCTATCTATCTATCTATCTATCTATCTATCTATCTATCTATCTATCTATCTCTTTGCTGTCAGATTTCTGACTGTATATCTATCTATCTATTTAATCTATCTATTTATCTATATATCTATCTATCGGTAAATTCTATCCCCCCCCCCCCGCCTTTCTTTACCTTTCCATACGTTATATAACATGCGAACGGCCACTGATTTAATTTTTTTTTATAAAAACTTTTATTTCTCCAAATGAACAAACACGTTCCTTCTAAAATTCAATAAGATACATCTGGTAACAAAAAAATAAAAACAAAAAACTCCATTAAAATGTCGCATTTCTTATTGAATCTTCCATTATCTTTTCTTTTTTTTTTATTACATTTCTATTTATTTATTCCTTTTTTTTTTTTTGTTTGTTACATATTTCGCTCTAGTATCAGATTTCAAATCAGCATTGAGCTATCCCCTTACGTTGTTTTTATATCTTTATTTTATTTAGAAGGTGTATAAAAAACACCAATGAATCCCGGGATAAAGGTTTGAAAAAAATTAAAATACAAAGATTTCGGATTTCCTTAACAATTTTTTTTTCTTAATTTAGTTTCGAATTTAATCTGATATTAATTCTTTTCCTCTTTTTTTTTATATGTCCTCATTTCCAATTCATTCAGGGTGCATCTTTCTGCCGGTAACGCCAAACTTGGATTAACAGACCGATGACCGGACCTCGTGTGCGCATGACAGGAAATCAACTAAGAACAAAAAAGAAACACACACTCACACACACACACCGACACGCAGCCACACAGTCAGCGAGATGGACTTAGTGCGTGAAATTCTGCTGTTAGTAGCCATCTTGTCACAGATTAGAGGTGAGTAGATTTATGCAGTTTGAGAGTCTATTTGCTCTGCTCGGCTATTTATTACAAATATTACTATGTGTCCTCTGTCAAACAAACATTTCGCAGGAACACTTATGCTGCAGTACTTTGGTGTGCCACATTACTTTGCCGTGCCAAAGTACTTTGGTGTGCCGCAGTACTGTTGTATGCCGCAGTATTTTGGTGTGCAGAAGTATTTTGGTGTGCAGCATTACTTTGATGTGTCGCAGAACTCTGGAAAAGCCAGATACTGTATTTTTCATCGGTACCCTTGATGCGTCGCTGTAGTCTTTTGTACTGCGCACAGTTTAGATATTTTACAGATTGCGCAAACCTCGTTTTGAAACAATGTTTTCATCGCCGCCATTAATGATATTTACACTCATCAGTCTATTCATTGAACATAAATGTTCATTATATATATATATATAAAGCTCCTAAAAACCCCTGAACTCATGAATTAAATAATACATTATCGCATTTGTATATTTATAAAGCAAATTGATAGATTTTTCATTCATATTTCATGTCTTGAAAAAACAACAACAAATAGGTGTAAATAGGTCTGTGTGTTTTTATGAATGGAGAGCGTCTTTGGAAACAAAAACGAATAACAACAATGGCGCGAGAGTTTTTAACACAGAACTGTGGGACTATTTATACAGCGATGCTCTATCTGTATAATATATAGTCTAGGATGCTGCGGTACTTTGATGTGTCGCCATACACTGAAGGAAAAGAGATAATAACTTTGGTGTGCCGCTACGTAGCGTTAAAATTCCAAGCTATTGACATCTTGCGACCATAGCATATGAACATATTTTGTGCATGTATCGTCACACAGGGGGCGTTCTAATGTACAGGCACACTATGCGAATGAGCATGCCCCCCCCCCCATCATTGTTAAGAGGGCTTTATGTTTAGGGATGTTACCCAATACAATTTTGAATTTAAATCTGATGTTTTAATTTAAAAAAAAAAGTAAACCTACAATTTCTTTTTTCTTAAAAACCAAATCGCTACTCTCGACATCATTTGGCTACCCCCAAAATGTACATTTTTCCTATGGCTACCTCAAACTATACCTTTTTCCTATGGCTACCTGAAACTGTACCTTTTTCCTATGGCTACCGGAAACTGTACCTTTTTCCTATGGCTAACTGAAACTGTACCTTTTTCCTATGGCTACCTGAAACTGTACCTTTTTCCTATGACTACCTGAAACTGTACCTTTTTCCTATGGCTACCTGAAACTGTACCTTTTTCCTATGGCTACCTGAAACTGTACCTTTTTCCTATGGCTACCTGAAACTGTACCTTTTTCCTATGGCTACCTGAAACTGTACCTTTTTCCTATGGCTACCTGAAACTGTACCTTTTTCCTATGGCTACCTGAAACTGTACCTTTTTCCTATGGCTACCACCAAATGTATCTTTGACAACCCCCCCCCCCCCAATGTGCCTTTGCCTATGGCGCCAACTGTATTTTGCCTCTGGCTACCACACCAAACTGTGACTTTGTCTAAGACTACCCCCAATGGACCTGTGCCAAAGACTAAATCACTGGTCCTAAACTAATCTGGTAATGTTTGTGGTCATTGTTTTAAGTAAATTAGCCATTAATTCTCCACTGGCCGTTCGCGTGGACATGTGGCGCTGTTGTGGTGCACCCCATAACCCCCCCCCCATTGGCGTGCATCCAATTGCACCCACACGATACCCAGCTGCCGTCTAGTGAGGGCCATATATCCTGGTTCCCCGCAGCTCCTTCATGTCACTTGCAGCCCCGGTTATAGTTAGATTAAAAGGGGTGGGGTGGGTGGGGGGGGGGAGAAGAATGGAAAGTCAATAAGTAGGTCACAGTGGCGATATATAAGATGAAGACGAATACTTTCTGGGCTAGAGGCTGCAATACGGTCAGTATAGTTTCATGAATGAATACCTGATACAATGTGTGCATATATTCATTCGGTCACTTTTCTTACAAATCAAAATAGAAACATTCGAGTTTCAATGTATTAAATTTGCATTTCTTTAGCTAAAAATAACAAAAAAAAAGGCATATCATGCATATTGGTCACTAGGGGGGGGGACTGCCCTCCTCCCAAATGCTCACCATGCCGCTAAAATTAATAGCTCTGTACTCCGCTGATCGTGGGTGCAAGTTAACGTCACGCCTCTCCCTCCACCGGATCCGCCCAACGCGCGTGTCTCCGTAGACGACAAAACTTGTCCTCTTATGCACTCCATGTTTCTGATTGGCATTGTGCGCCACCACAGAGTGTTTTCATACGGAACTTGTGTTCATTCCCACAGATCCTTTTAATGACAGCTTTCATAGCGCCTATTTTTACTACCTCTTCACAGCCCGAGGGTGAAGTGACAATGAAAGTCACGACGGGTGGCGGCGGGGGGGCAGTTTTTTTTCTAAGTCGCTTGGATTTGAACCCGTAACGCTAGACACGCCGACACGGACTCGCCCTCGGGGGCGTCTCAGCTGAACACACAGTGATCTCGTGCTTAATACAAACCCATCCCCCCGCACTAACTACATCGTCCCTAATGCAAGAGGCCCTTTGAGGGGCGGGGGAGGGTCATCATGGAAACAAGAATTCATAATACAATTAATGTTTCAGCAGTTGATGAACAGGTTCTACAGCGACTTGACTGTCGACTCATACTTCATTATTTATTATTAATTATAACTAGCTGTACCCTGCAAAACCTTTGCATAGAGTTATATCCCCTTAGGCTTGATCGGTAGGCTAGGTTATTTTTTGGTTTCGGGCAGATCCGATTTTTTCATGATTGTATTTTAAACTGGAATACTGTTGTACTAATTCTTTACTTTCGATTTAACGCAGAGCCCAAATCGCTTTTATATATATTATTATCCTGTTATAGAGCTACTTAATACGCTAATCCATTTAAGTAATTTAATCCTCAGTTTCTTTTGTAAGGCAATTATTATGGACATGAATCTGTTTTGAGGCAATAATTTAGGTATGCCCTTTTAAATGAATCTCATAAACAGAAAATAAAACACTTTATTTAATAACTTATATAATGACTTTTAGTATAATTATATTTTTTTTTAAAGAGCGATATTTGTTTTATGTTCACAATGACATTTGTAATAATATACGTCCCGATTAAGCGGCTGTCCCAATTAAACATACAAATTTACTATTGGCTTCTTGGTTTGGTTTCTTTGAGATTTGTCCCAAATAAGCGGCCGTCCCAATTAAGTGGTGTCCCAATTAAGCGGAATCCACTGTATGTATATATGTGTGTGTATGTGTGTTTCCCAGCTCAAACCATCTTCCCCCATCCCACAACACATGGAGTTTAATCCATTGGTTTATCTTAATCAGGGTTTTACAAGTTAAAAAAAAATTATTCCCGTGTTTATAAAAGAAATTTTCTGTAACCAAAAAAAAAATCATTACTTCCTTGATTTTGAGGAATTATTCTAAAACCCTTTATTTCCCCGAGGGGATTTCCCGATATCTGGAGTGTCCCTCCCCCACCCCTCCTCCCAATGTGTGTGTGACCCCCAATAATCCAATCTTCCTGATTACTGTAAACCTTGTCAATTTTTTTTTTCCTTTTTTGTACAATTTTTGAGATGATTTAAGGGGCTGTGTGTATTATTGTGTGTGTTTGTTATGTATGAGTGTGTGTGTGTGTGTTATGTATGAGTGTGTGTTATATATGATTGTGCATTTGTGTTGTGTAAAATGTGTGTGTTATGTATGAGTGTGTGTGTGTGTGTGTTATATATGATTGTGCATTTGTGTTATGTATGTACTTTTCAGAGGTGGATTAACATTAGTGTAGGCACCTGGCGCAGAAGAAAAACGTGGGCCTTTTTTTATGTTGGGGAAAGGAGAGGAAGGGGCTTTCCAAAATGCAGGGGGGGACAAGGTAAGCAGCGATTAAATCCACCCCCAACTTCTTTTGCGCATGCGTTTGTTGTTACGTACGTGTTGGTCGAATGAACGTTTATTGTGTGCGCGCAGGCTAGTATGTGTTTCTCTGTGAACACCTTCCTCCAACCCGTCATCCAATCCTTTCCTCCAACCCATCATTCAGGTCCAACCCCTTTCTCAAACCCATCCTCAAACCCATAGTCCAACCCACACTTCCTCCTCCAACCCATCATCCAACCCCTTCCTCCAACCCATCATCCAATTCCTTCTTCCAACCCCATTCAGGACCAACCCCTTCCTCCAACCCATCATCTAATCCCTTCTTCCAACCCATCATTCAGGACCAACCCTTTCCTCCAACCCATCATCCAACCCCTTTCTCCAACCCACCATTCAGGTCCAACTACCGTCCAACCCCTTCCTCCAACCCACCCTCCAAACCATCCTCCAACCCCATTTTCATCCTACAACCCATCCTCCAACCCATCATCCAACCCCCTTTCTCCAACCCATCATCCAACCCCCTTCCTCCAACCCATCATCCAAACCCCTTCCTCCAACCCATCGTTCAACCCCCTTCCTCCAACCCATCATCCAACCCCCTTTCTCCAACCCATCATCCAAACCCCTTCCTCCAACCCATCATCCAACCCCCTTCCTCCAACCCATCATCCAACCCCCTTTCTCCAACCTATCATTCAGGTCCAACCCTTACAAGTAACAATTTCATTTCTGGGTGACCTACATTTGACTATGATGAACCAAATGCATCGACGTAACTTCACATCTGCTCTCTCTCTCTCTCTCTCTCTCTCTCTCTCACACACACACATGCGTGCTCATCCAACATTCTAAAAGTCTCCTTTCATCTATCGGCGGACTGATGATCATCCATCTATCAAGTATTCGCTCTGACCCCTGACCCCATACATCCCCAATTCAGTTTACCCAATTACCATACATTTCTACATTGCAACAATGTCATCGGGACGCAATACAAATAAATAATCATTACAATGAAAAAAAAAACAAATAACAACAACAGACTACAACCCAGAATAATATAAAAAAGCTACCAAGCCAGCAATAAAAGATCATAGCAGATACACACAACGATAATGCGGCAGTTGGGGGAAAGGGAAGGGGGGGGGATTGTAACGGACAACACCGGACAGTTTGATGTTGACTTTGTTTCTCTTATTCATAACTCTCATCCATCAACCTGGCCAACACCCCCACCCCCCCCCCTTTTTCTTCTTCTCCCTCGCTCTCTCTCTCTCTCTCACACACACACACACACGCACAAATACATGCATGACATTCGTCCGCTTTCCCTTTCCCCCGCACTCCTCTCTTTGCCCATCTAGCAAAGCCACATTTCTACTTGTTTGAACAATGATACGAAAAAATGGGGTGGGGGGCGCTAATTGAACACGCCACTCATTATAATTTTATTGCCCCAGCCCCCCCCCTCACTCCTATCTCACCCCACCCCCCTCCCCTCACACTCCTCAGTTATCATTCCACCATGTATAAAGCCTCCCCTTCTCCCACCCTTACACGCGTACTGGTATAAGGACCCCCCCCCCCTGCCTCTGCAGCACGGTGTGCTGTTTACCCCTTCCCCCCCCCCCCAAGGTTCATTGTTTCCATCCATTTTGTGTGAGTACAGTCGTGCAATATTTATGTCATGTAGATTCTTCGGCACATACATGCCATCTGACATTCACTGGGCATGGGCATAGGAGGCGTACACTCAATGCCGTCCCAACCCAGGCACGGACGACCAATGCCACCGCCCGTAGGTACAGGGAACATCAGATGATGCCAAAATAAGACCAGCGAGGCTGGAAGCTCCAGGGTACGGGTTGTGTGGGGCCCCCGGGGGGCATAAGGCCAGTAGGAGAACTTTAAAATCACTCAGTTCGCTCAAATGTTTTTCAAAACTTGTCTTGGCTGATCAGATGAGACATTCTGAAATTTTAAGCTCATCATGATACCATTATCTCATCATGATACCATTATCTCATCATGATACTGTTATCTCATCATGATACTGTTATCTCATCATGATACTGTTATCTCCCCTCATGGTACTATTATCTCATCATGATACCATTATCTCATCATGAAACTATTATCTCCCCTCATGGTACTATTATCTCAACGTAAAACTATTATCTGATCATGATACTATTATCTCAACGTAAAACTATTATCTGATCATGATACTGTTATCTCATCACGATACTATTATCTCATCATGATACTTTTATATTATCATGATACTATTATCTCATCACGATACTATTATCTCAACGTAAAACTATTATCTCATCATGATACTATTATCTCATCATGATACCATTATCTCATCATGTTTCTATTATCTCATCATGATACTATTATCTCATCATGACACTATTATCTCAACGTAAAACTATTATCTCATCATGATACTATTATCTCATCATGATACTATTATCTCATCATGATACTTTTATATTATCATGATACTGTTATCTCATTATGATACTTTTACCTCATCATGATACTGTTATCTCATCATGATACTATTGGTGAGAGAGAGAGAGAGAGAGAGAGAGAGAGAGACGGGCTACTTGGTTGATGATTTTTCTGTTTGTCTCTATAAGGCAATCTGTGGCCAATAATATTGTTTGGAGGAGAAACGTTGCAAAGTATGTCAACACTGGATCCACCTACTTGTCTATGGGAGCTTCCCCTACTTCAGAGTTTCTTAAACTGTGGTCCGCGGACCCCTGGGGTCCGCAAAGCCATTTGAAAAAAAAAAAATCATCGTAAAATATATACATATATATAAAGTACCTAAAGTTGGGATGGGGTCCATCAAAAAAAAATATTTTTTCAAGTGGGGGTTCGCGGAGTACATAAGTTTAAGAACCTCTGCCCTACTTGATCTTATCGCCTGCCTTCTATTTCCTCATCTGCGCATGTCCAAGGAACTCTTCCAGATTGTTGTCTCATGACGCGAAGCCTACGTCATTAATTAGCTCCGTATGGGGGCGGCGTGTTTCAATTTTAAGTTTAAATTTCTCTCCATCTCTACTATTTCTATCCCCTCCCTGTTTCCGTCTCTCTCTCTCTCCATCTCTCTCTCTCTCTCTCTCTCTCTCTCTCTCTCTCTCTCTCTCTCTCTCCACTCTCTCTATCCAGTCACTATCCAATATCGCTTCTCGTTAGTTCATCCATGCTCGACAAATGGACCAACACTCACACATAGCCAACATCCTCAAGTTGTGAAGTAATAACCCGACCGACTCTCCCGCCTTCCTTCCACCCACCCACCCCACCGTCCCCTCCCCCTCCCCCGCCGTCCCCTCCCCCTTTCCCTCCGCCTATTACAACAGACCCGCGTGCACCAAGTCATGTGACCTCAAACTGTTTCGCTTTTTTTTTATATACCCAGCAGACGATCTGGGTAGACCAGAAGTCAATGTCACTGTCGACAAATGGCAATGAAAATCTTCTGATGACATTCATCGGCTTGATAACATTTACCGAATATGACATTTTCGCAGGATATGACGACATTTGTTTAGTAGTATGATATTCACCAGGTCTGCTGTTTGGTGACATTTTAGTTATGTTTGATAATATTACACCTCCAACATGCATTTATTCTGACAGCCAACATAAATAGTATCCCTGTTATAGTCATTTGAGATCTAATTAGGGATAACATAAAACAATAACAACACTTTTGCCAGTTAAGAAACTTATAACACAGGGTCGGCTTAACTCGCTCCCGGGGCACTATACCTTTTTATCGCCCCCTCCCATTCGAAAACCATGTAATTATATATGTAAAATATACCGTTGGGCGCCCCTCTGTGAGTAGCGCCCGAGGCATGATGCCCCTTTGCCCTCCCCCCAACTACGCCACTGGGTCGGTGCAATGGGAAGGCTCTCGGGACACTTGCCATTGATGGGCCTCCCTTACTTACGACATTTATTTCATTTGATACAAAACCCGAGGGTCAGGGGAGCCCCGGGTGTCATGGTGCCAGGGGATCCCTTGCATCTTTGACTGCAGACATGTTTCACCCTCCACTTTCTTACATTTATGTCAAACCTACCTGCACTTTTTTTTTTAATTTCGTCGTCTGCTAAAGCGGACATGACGACACTAAAAAAAATGTCCGCATAATATGATTAACCATCTTTTTTTTCCTTAAAAAGAAAAGAGAAAAAAATAAATCATAAAACTTCAATTAATTTTAATATTTTAAGACTTTTAGTTTCATATTTATCAACAACTTCAAATTAATTTACTTCAATTTATATTTAAAAAGTCAGAGAAGTAAATTTTTCGAATTTTGTTGTCGAATAAAAAGAAAGTTGCCAATGAAGCAATATTTGATAGGAGTACAGTACGGCCAAATCTGGCTTCACTAATGATAATTTATTATGCTCTACCAAACGTTTTTGTTTTTTTGGCAGAAATGATATTATGGCTTTGAAAAGTGCATACATGCCAGGTAAAATGCCAGATAAAATGTCGCCCACTGAGGTGATGCCAAAATGTCTCGTTTGTAGCGATAATAGAATGTCTGGCTAAATGTCACATGATCTATTGACGTGCAACGTGCATCACAGACTTCTCCGACATTATTACATACGTTTGCCATTTGTTTCCTCCATTACTTATTTTAAAGCCAAACACAATGGTATCTATTATTTTAACTTCATATAGAATTGTTAATCAACACAACAATTGTTGTTTGCAGATTTGTAAGTGAAGTATCGGCAAAAAACAAACAAACAAAGAGCATAAATTATGGGATATACATGAAACTCCTCCACGGGCAATGGCGAATCAATGGAAATTAATAAAAAAAAATATTTTCCGAGGGTTGGAGGTGAGTTCAGGGGAAGGGGGAGCGCAGTTGCAAAAAAATAAAAAAATAAAATAATAATAATAATTGTTCAATAAATTTAAAAAAGTTTACTATTCTTCTGGCTTAACTCACCACCCATAAACGGCAAGCTCATTTTATTTATGACCTCCATGTGTATCGTAATTTCCAAATTCGGTACAAGTACATGCCAACTTTTATTCATTTGAAGGACGCATCTCTCAAAGCTTTCCCATAATTGTGAGGTTTGATTATTATTATTATTGATCTAATTCTTTAAAAAAAATAGGGTCGCGTCATTCGTTTCCTGAAATTGGATTACTAAATGTCTTTTGTTGATTTTGTTTTAACTTATTGATTGATTTTATTATGTGGGTCGGTCTCTGTTGATTCTTAGATTTAGAAGATCTTTTAGAATTGCTCGTATCTTTTAACGATGCGCTGATTATCTCCACACTAAGGTTTTGGGATGATACGTCAGAATCTGAGAATAGAATCGGAAATATCCGGACTTTTAGGTATCGAAATCGTCATCGAAATCGAATAGTTTGTATCGTAGTCGGCAAAAGTTGTATATTAAACAATGGATAATGAATTTCATTATGTGCATTCAGTTCTCTAGCCATAGGTGAGCAGTAGCCGAGGGCGACATATGTGGAATCGACTTCGATGTTGCTCGAACTTGTAATTATGTAACACGTCACAAAAAAGGAGAGTTAAAGAAACCGAAAAAAATGAAACTTTAGAGGGGAACTGAAAAAAAATGAAACTTTAGAAGGGAACTGAAAAAAATGAAACTTTAGAGGGGAAACAAAATATGAAACTTTTTAGGGGAACTAAAAAAATGACACTTTAAAGGGAAACTAAACATGAAACTTTAGAGGAGAACTGCTAAAAATGAAACTGTACAGGGGAACTAAAAAATGAAACTTTAGAGGGGAACCATAACTAAAAGTGTATGGTTGAACGACAAAATAAAAGTTAGAGGTAAACTGAAAAAAAAAGTTAGACTGCAGTATTGTTGTCAGTCAGTAAGGTGTAAGTATAGTTTGTGTCCAGACCGGCCTGTGTCCACACCGTTCTGTGTCCACTTCTCCCACCAGTAAGGTGTGTGTGTGTGTGTGTACGTGTGTGTTGTGTGTGTGTGACTTAAGTCTAATATCATTAACAGATCTTCAGGTTTCTTCACCGCTCACAGAATTGTTACTTTCGTTTTTTTAAACTGTCCACCAGTGGTTCAAAGTCTATGAAAATATTGGAGGCCACTCATGGCTAAAAATAGAAAACTATCTCAGGCGTGAGGGGCCGGGGACGTTGATGGGGGGAGGGAGGAGTAAGGTTAGGGGGGGGGTCGGCTTTTTTTGTAGTCACAAGTAACGTTAACGTACTATTTATTGACGCCATGAATTACGTCTGTATGGTTTCATTGTGATCGTCTAGTTTGTGTGACTCGCTCAATAATATGACCTGTCCCTTCTTTAGGGTCCTGTTTATGTGGTCGAGTGACTGTCAGTTCAACATGCGTGTCTGGGTTAAGGGTTCAAATCTCCACATCTCCGCAGCTGTAACTGTGGGGACGTATAGGGTATGGAGATGGGGGGGGGGGTTGGGGTGGGGGTCTCAATAAGCATTATATCCTCGGGCTGTCATGTGACACTGAAAATCTCTTTTTTTTTTTGCGGCTATAATTGTACCGCTGATTTTGTACGTACGATCTGGCTATTTTTTATAAAGTATAAATCTTATTTCGTCTTATCTATTGGACTATACCAGTGTACAGATGATATAAGGATGCTATTTCATGTGTACTGGGCCCCAAATAATGTCTAATGATTTTTAAAAAGTGACTAAGAAGGTCGTAACTAAGAAGATTTTAAATAGATAAAAAAAATAATTTAAGATTCATATCATTAGGAAACGCACATCTTGCAACAGACTCTGGAACAGATAAACTGCGATAAATGGTTTTGTATTAAACAACATGTAGGTAAGTGGATATTGAAAAATTATCGATAAATGGTTTTTAATTAAATAACTTGTAAGTCAGTGGATATTAAAACATCATCGCGAATGATTTTTTTTTTTGGTTTTAACTCTACTGATAACAAAATAAAAAAATATATAAATTAGTTAAAATAAATTGAATGCATAAAATATAAAAACATTTTTGGATACCCTCTAAGTTAACCGTATTGAGAATCACTGTCTGTAACGGCTGAAAACCTCGCCCCCCCCTCCCCCCCAGTAGGAATTCGTCCGACAATCTCAGTTGTACATAACAGGCTTATGTCTGTAGCTTTTAGAGCTGAACTCTTTTGTCTCTCTCTATCTCTCTTTCTGTCTTTCATTCTCCTCCTTCCCCTCTCTCAATCTCAGCGTCTTTTTTATCTCCACTGGACATTGTGTGATTTCTTCCACCCCCCCACCCCCCAACACCACCCTTTTTTTTATATTTGGTGGCTTGCTCCAACGTATCTTCAATCCTTGGCCCGCGGGTTGTTTATGGTCGGAGCTGGAAACCTCACAAATAAACAAACAAACGAACAAACGAATCGTTTTCAAAGCTGATACCCGGATTGTATTTTTTTAAAAACTGTTTTCCCTGGCCTGGTCATCGACTCACTCGTTGGTGTCGGGGCGTGTGGGGGGGGGTGGGAGGGGAGGGGGGAAAGTTAGGGAGTTGCTTTAATGAGGAGATGAAGGAAGCAGAAAAGAGGGTCAGATTGTTCTACAATAAATCTCAGCGTAAAACAAACAACTCTTTAAGCTTTGTAAAATAAAAAAATTAAAAAAAAATGGCAAGAAATATATGAAAATTATTTATTTATACAACTTATTGATATCTGTCTGTCTGTCTGTCTGTCTGTCTCGTTTGTCTGTCTACCTACCTATCTATCTATCTATCTATCTATCTATCTATCTATCTGTCTGTCTGTCTGTCTGTCTGTCTGTCTGTCTATCTATCTATCTATCTATCTATCTATCTATCTATCTATCTATCTATCTATCTATCTATCTATCTATCTATCTATCTATCTATCTATCTATCAATCTATCTATCTGTCTATCTTTCTAATCTGTGAAATACCTGTAAGGATAACATGTTTATCTCTTAGATCCTTTAAACTACTATGGCAATGTTGTTTTGTAGTGCCTTTCTATCATACTCTCCGCAATAGCCATGGAGGCACCACGGGTGACATGGAGGAAACTTTCATAATTACCTGAAAATTTCTTTTCGTTCTCATTGGAGATCGAACCAAGAGTCCTCGGGTTGACAGTCGAGACCTTTACCGGACATCCATCCGTTTCCATATAACAATCGATAATACATATCGGTCATAGGAAATAAAATAACAGACTTCATAATTGATTTGAACGGTAAAATCAGACTATTCGGCCTGTAAACATTCATCATCGGTAATTACCGATTAAGTTAAAAATAGAAAAGAAAATTCCTCAATAAAATTAGGGACGAATGATTTTGAAAAAAAGTTGACTATCCAGCCTTTTCTATATCCGGTTTGACCTTTCGCCCGCCAAATCAGGACACAAGGTCGAGTGTTACGTGTATTGTAAAGTGATGTAGCCTACTATGGACTGTTGTAAGTATTGCATAAATCAAGACGACATTTTTTTTATTTGTTTGTTTACATCACTTATGCTAAGTCAGTCGATGAATTATGTCAATAGAATGATTGGTTATAAAAACAAAATGTATCAGTGATAGATCGATAAATAAAACGTCTTTTTATTCCCAAGGGTATCTCCTCCTCCCCCCCCCCCCTTTACATATTCTAACAGCCTCACAGACACACTAAGACACTCATACATACACTAGTTGCAAGTACCCGGCTTTGCCCGGGTTTAAAATAAGGTTTTCTGTTTACCTTTTGTTTTCTCCCTACCCCCTCTCTCCCTCCCTCCCCCTCTCTCCCCCTTACCCCCTCTCTCCCTTTCTCTTTCCATCCCTTTCTCCCTCCCTCCTTCTCTCACCCCCGTCCCCCTCTCTCCACCTTCCTCCCTTCCTCCTCCCCCCTCTCTCCTCCCTGCCCCCTCTCTCTCTCTTTATCTCTCACTCCCTCCCATCCTCTCTTTCCCTCTCTCCTTCCCTCCCCTTTCTCTCACTCCCTCCCCTCTATCTTCTTCCCTACTCCCTCCCTTCCTTTCTCTTTCCTTCCCTCCCTTTCTCTCTCCAACCCTACCTCTCCCACCCCCTTATTCTCCCTCCCTACCACCTCTCTCCCTCCTTCTCTCCCCCTCTCTGCCCCCTCCTTCCCTCTCCCTCCCTGCCCCCTCTCTCTTTATCTCTCTCCCCCCTCCCTCTCTCTGTAAAATTAAACGTCAAATTACGCTTCTTAAATAAACAGAAAACCTTATTTTAATCCCGGGCAAAGCCGGGCACTTGCAGCATGAAAAAAAAACAACAACAATATTTTTTTTTCCCGTCCCTAGCCCTTTCTTCTCCGTCCGTTCAATTACACATTCACTTGGTGCGCGATTTTTATTTATAGTGAAGGCGATCCCATACCGTGAATACTTTAATATAGTAAAATACTAAAATAATTAATTACAATTAAACTACGCATTGAGATTGTATTAATAATGTTAATAATGTCACAGAAACATTTTAATTAACGTATTTCGGTTTATTAAAGTGCACCTTTAATTTTAATCTTCCGAATACATAAAACGATAGGTAAATAGATATGACTATTGATTTCATCATGTTTACATTTGGAGTTTCCGGGAGTTACCCCTCTTTTAAAAATGTATCATAGGGAAATGTCTTCACAGAGGAATTTTATCTATGGCGCCGTCGAGATTACTTTAATATAGTAAAATACTAAAATAAAAATAATTAATTACAATTAAACTATCCATCGAGATGAAACGAAACATGTCCTATAACCTTCCCCATGTAATTATGTGTATGTGTAACGAATTTCACGTTATTTGGTTTTCTGGATCTTGAGTTATAAGGGAACAGACAGACAGACAGATAGACAACAAATGCGTCTTATAAGTATAGAGATATACATATATATACACACAAACACCAAAGAAAAAGACAACCAAAAATATGCACACATATATACACACTATATATACACACAAACATATATACACACACCCATATATATTGGACAAACACAGACATACAAGCAGAGACACAGACAGACGCGCGATTCTTTATGTTATAGACAGTTCTAGCAGTTCAAGAATATTCTAGATTAGTACTAAGCGTAGAATTGCGAAAAACAGAATTTTCAAGAAAAAAAACGAGAATTTCAAAATATCATTATCCTGATCACAGAAAACATAGTTTTTTATGGATCAACAGCCATTTCCTGTTTACTTTAGGCATAATGGATTAGGTAAACACACTTTGTACCCAGGAGCAAAAGAAAAAAATATACAGTGTTGTTTATTAAAATGTTAAAACAAAAAAAAAAAAGAAAATAATATTATTTTAACAAATGAGTGTCGTGTGATAGCTTGAATTAATTTATTCATCCTATGAATGGACACGTGACAATGATTATAGGAAGTGTGGGGTGGGTGGGGGGGTGAAGTCATTTTTTTGTGATGCGCTTTTTAAAATTTATCTCCCAGCCCGAGGATATAATGTTCATTGAGACCCCCCTACCCCCATACCCTATACGTCCCCACAGCTACAGATGCTGAGATGTGGAGATTTGAACCCTTGGCTTAGTCACGCATGTTGAACTGACAGTCACTCGACCATAAACAGGACCCTAAAGAAGGGACAGGTCACATTATTGAGCGAGTCACACAAACTAGACGATCACAATGAAACCATACAGACGTAATTCGTGGCGTCATAATACAAAACAGTCAAACTTTCAGCTGTATTAAAAATGCATGAGCTCGGGTTTGAAATCGAAAGAAAAATGTGTTACATTTAAAAATACAGAAGTTCAGTTGTACTATTTGTAGGTTTTTTTTTGTCTATGTAGATACAGTAGTTCGTTTGGTTGGGCTGCAAAGATGACTTTACTATTCAACTCATATTGTTCAGTGGAATTAGCGAAAAAAAAATAATAAAATCTGAAAAGTAGTGCAGGCTGACATCCTTTATTCTAAAACTGAGGGTTGCGGATGAATTGCAGACGGGTTACGACTAATTTTTTTTACGATCTATTTTCGTATATTTACAGCTGTATTCATCTACATTTTACCAAACAAAAAGTCCGTTCGTCTAAAAGTAAAAGGGGGAATAACGGGACGGATGGTCGTGCGGTAAAGCACTCGACTGTCGACATGAGGCAGTGGCGTAGCGAGCTTAACTCGCGCCCTGGGCAAAATACCTTTTTTTAGCACTCCCCCCATTTGAAAACCATATAATATTATATGTAAAATATACCATTTGGCGCCCCTTTGTGAGTAGCGCCCGGGGCATGATACCCCTATGCCCCCCCCCCACTACGCCACTGACCTAAGGGTCCCTGGTTTAATCTCAAGGGAATTTTCAAGTCATGGATTAAGTCCCCGCT
Organism: Bulinus truncatus; assembly: GCA_021962125.1. Lineage (NCBI taxonomy): Eukaryota > Metazoa > Mollusca > Gastropoda > Planorbidae > Bulinus > Bulinus truncatus. The sequence goes on from JAGDYQ010000022.1 coordinate 8,603,727, forward strand.
ACAGCTCCCGTGGTGCCTCCATGCCCAATGCGCTATAGGCTCTGGTGGGGATGAAAGAAGGGCACCATAAAAATCGTCCCATTAGTGGTTTAAAGGATCTAATATATGTCATCTCATTCTTACAGGGACTTCACTCCCAATAACACAACCAATGACGCAATTATCCTTTTTCTTATCTGGTACTTTTTCATTCATCGTAATTCATCGTGCCATTCATTCATCGTCATTCAACGTCATTGTACACGGCTAAGTGCAAAAGTTCAAAGACCATCTTTTAATGATACCTCTAGGTAATATTTAACTCCTTCACAAGAAATCGCTCCTGATATTGGATATTAGGTTATACAATCCCCTTTTCCGATATACTCACACATGTTCCAACATGTCTGATTCCTGATTCCCCCCCAAAAAAACAATAATCTGTCTATGTATTATAAAGGTCAGTGATGTTCATACTTGGCGCAATTACTTCCATATAGATACGTCTGAATTCCGTAGGATAATGTAACAACCCCAAATGTATCACTTTGAAATTATAAAAAAAAACCCAAAAAAAAAAGAAAATCTATTTAAGGTCTAGTTATGTTTATTTCAGTTTTGCAACAGAGAAAAACCCCCCACAAATGTAAAGAATCATTGTATGTTCATGTTTACCTTACATCAAGACAATTTATTATATTCATCAGTTGAATCAGCTGTCTGGACTCATGTTCCTCCATTGAAAGTTCATTTGACTGGTATTGTCTGACTCGCAACTCAGTGAATCGAACCAAGTGTCGTCTGTTCAAGAGGCTGACCCGTGTTCCAATCAGATCGATGTATTTATATCAAATGTTTCTGCCTTGTACGCTCAGCGCTGATGAAATTATTTATAGTTTACTTATTTCTTACTGAATTACGCTGTGTACAATTACGCTGTACACACCTATTCGTACTATTATGCTGTACACACCTATATGAGTATATATTTTTTGGTTGTTTATAGCGAATGGCCTGTAATCATTTCTTGACTGTGATATTTTGTAGAACAAGTCTGTATGAATTTTTTAGATATTATTCTCTCTATCTTTCCCATCTCTTTCTCAGTGGTATCCGGACAAAACCCCCAGCGGACAAAACCCCCACTAAACATAACCCATAATTTTATTATAAAATCTTTTAATTGGCCCTCATTTTTATTTAAAAATGTAATATATATAATACCTGGATGTAAATAAATAAATATATATATATATATATATATATATATATATATATATATATATATATATATACATACGTATTTCAAGTGATTTTTTTTTCAAAGTACCACAATAAGCTGGGGGTTTTGTCCGTGGGGGTTTTGTCCGCTGGGGGGTTTTGTCCTACACTCCTCTCGGTGCCGTAGTGAGCTTAATTCGCGCCCGGGGTACAATACCTTTTTAATAACTTTTAGCACCCCCCCCCACATTCAAAAACCATATAATATTATAGGTAAACTATACCATTTGTCGCCCCTTTGTGAGTAGCGCCCGGGGCATGTTGCCCCCCCCTTCCCCTTGCCCACCCTTCACTACGCCTCTGCTCTCTCTCCATTGTTGTTTGAGGTTTCTCTGCCCATCACAACTTCTTTCTCTCTATCCACCTCTTCTACCCGTCTATATTTCGTTCACCTTTACGCACCATCTTGAAGTCAAAACACATTAGATAACAAAGCCTGGGCTAAACCAAAGTAAGAACATAATGCAGTCTGGATGTTTTGAAATAGTGCGCATTCAGTTCAATCCAAGTACTTGGCTGCCTCTGTAGTATCAAAGATCGTTCTTATAAATATATCTATACTAATAACTCACCCAGTATATATATATATATAATTGTATGTGAATATATGAACCACCGTGATGGGGTGGGGGTGAGGGTGGGGGACGCATGCGGAAACATTGACGAGTAGTCCACCCCCCTCCCTCCATCTCTTTAGTTTGATTTGAAACGACAGTTGGATGATGAAGTCTGTTGTTTGTTTGTTTGGACTTGGTTTGAGCAGTTTGTTGTGTGTTTGTGTTCTTTCACCGTGATCAGCCCTTTCAGCACGAGGCCAGCTTTGAACTGTACATGATTTCATCGATACGGCAGACCTCTCCCCTACATTGTTGTTTACATATGATCCATTGATCGATCAGTTGTGTTGGGGGGGGGGCTTCGTGATCAGCGATCATTTACTGATGGTTGTGATGGTATCTTCTGATGGTTTCATCTGATGGTTTCATCTGATGTATACGCCTTCTCCTCGCCCCCCTCCGCGTGTATGCTAGATATTATGTTAACATTTTAGCACGCGTGTAGTAATTTATTCATTCATTAAAGAACAAAACACTTTCTCATTCAATCAAACGATCTTTTTGATGGCAGGAGCGGTTTGACGCACCAGTGGTGCCATTTTATTTCAATGCTACCTCTCAGCATCTTTCAACAGCTTTCAACAGTTTGCTTGAATAGAATATATTTGCATGAGTCCAACGACGGACCATTTACGATGGTATGTTGCTTTTATATGCCCTGCATATATGTCGTATCCCACTTGTATTCCAGTTAAATCAGACGACACAACTCCTTGTATTATAAGAGAACTAATTGAACTTGAATGCATGATATTTACAGATGAGAATATGATAATCTAATTGAATAATATATACATATATAAACACTTGAGGAGATGAATCAATAAATCACATTATACTCTGTATAATCATATAACTCACTACACGACTCTATATAAATTATTACTGCACTGCACTGTTACTGGTCACCTAGTCCACGTGTCACACCTAATATCTCACTTGGGTCTCTTCTTATTCCTGGGTCTTTTTTTTTTTAATTTTTTTTTAACGCCGCCATTGCCAGCATCGTAGGGTGTAGTGTGCCTACCACACCAGCATTGTTGGCGGCGCTGATTTACGTCTGCCGTCCCTACAGAGCGGCGGGGTGAGTGTGCCCGCTATCATCTGCAGGGACAGCAGAAAGATGGGTTTTAATCCTTACCCAAACTGGCCAGACGAGCAGGGTGTGTATGCTGCCGATCGGCCAGAATGGCAAGGAAAGGGGTTTTTCCTGCCACTCTGACAGAGGGGAGGGTTTAGTGTGCCTGTACCCTCAGCCCGAAATGGCAGGCTGCGCAGATGTGCTTGAGTGGGACGGAGTGGAAGGGTGTTGTGTGCCGACCACACCCGTCACCACCGCCAGCTGTGAATACTGCGGTCTCGGATTGTCCTCACTGACCACAGTACCACCACCCTCGCAAGTAATGGGTTTTTTTTCCTGACTAGAGATCCCCTATGATACATCCCCCGTGGATCATAGTATGTCTCTCAGACCAGGAAGGATAGTTCACAAAATATCATGCCAAAATATAGTATGATACTCTCCGAAACAAATTCCTGGGTCTCTTGGGTCTCCTCTTTTGGGTCTCCTCTTACGACCGTTATAACTTCCCCTATTTATAGGTAAATCACCCCCCCCCGCATATTACGTCATTTTCCCGCCAAAACCACAGAGGTCAATGTGTGGGCGATTCGCGCCAAACGCAGTGCGTGGGGCGATTGACACCACCTCATCAAACATGCTTGACCTTCTAAGCCTTTAACACTACCAAATAAGGATATAACGCAGTAACTAAACAATGCGTGGTAGCAAGGGATGGAACAATACCAAATAAGGCAATAACACAATACGTAAACAAAGCGTAATCATAAGTGATAGGACAATATACCAACGTGAAAAAAAATCCGGAAAATTATCTTAGCCCAAAAGGGGCAAAGGTATAAACAGTTCCTTTACCCCAAGAGGGCCGATGGAGGGAGGGAAAGCTCCCTTAGCCTAAGAGGTCCGGTGGGGTAGCCGAAATGTAGAATTCATCTGTTTGTGTAACCACGGTATATAAAGGGATTGTTTGGCATGCACAACGCCCAGCCGCCTTTACTTCCCCAACAAAAGTCAGGTGCCCATATAACGCTGGCTGGAATTGATAGGGAATTTCAACGTGTTAAATGATTGAATCAAGACGTTGATTCATGACGGGTAATATGTATCAGTCCTAGACAAAACTCATAGAAAAACAAAAATGGTGCGCTGTTTAAAAATGTCCATGTTTTTGTCCACTTTTTTTTTGCCGTTTTATTTAAGTTTTTTTTTTTGTTTGTTTTACTTTCTGAGTGTGTATGTGAATATGGATTTGTGAATTCTTGTAACTTAACTTTCTGTTGTTATTTAGTCAGAAAGATTATATTTTGTAACACGTGTTCATTATTGATGACAATATTCTATCTTGATAAATTTGAGCTTAAAATATAACATTTTTGTACAGTCCCGAAGCGAATTGCTTATTTTAGTTATGTTTATAACATTGGTCAAAATTAAAGATGGGGGTTAAATTGTCCAAATAATTACGGACGTAAAAAAACAGATATACACCGGTGCTACATGGAGCATGCTTCTCTTTGTCTAATGAACACTAGCGAAATTAAACTAAAGCGTGCAACAAACATTAGCTAGTTTACCGCTCCTAAAAATAGAAAAGTATTAAATAATGTACAATGATAAATATTTAAAAACAAATATGTATATATCTATATGATCTAAGATTCTTTTAAGATCTAAAAAAAAATTTTTTTTTCATTTAATTTTTATTTTATACTTGTATGTAATTCCACTTAGACCGGTAAAATAAAGTTTGGCTAACAAACACTTTAAAAAATATGTCCATTAAAGACAGAAACAAAAAGTTGACATAACCTAGTTGACTAAAGAACCAACGAGGAGGAGGAGGTCAGATCAGATCGAAGCTAGGCCTGGAAGTTAAGGGGGGGGCGGGGCGGGGGGAAGTGGGCCCAACAGTGGAGAAACACTTACTTCAAAGGGAAGTCACTTAAATGTCTCTCAGGGGACAGAACTGAATAGATTCACGTCCAGGTCTTTCTATTGACATATTAAGTCTTGATAAATGGGGAGGGGGGGGGGAGAAGGGAGAGAAATCTGACAGGGAATATGATGAAATTACGTCCCACTTTATTGGCATAGCCGAGGAATGATATGTCTGTAATGATCAAACTCGGACAATGATCTGACGACATAGACAGACACGGACAAAAAAATGGGAATACCACAGACACGGTGTATCTCTTATGTTTTGTTGATTTCTTACTGACACGTTATATTGGAAGAAGTTATGGCTAGGCTATGTTAGGATTATTTGGTTAAAGTTTTGGTTTAAGGACAGATGCAACCATATTTTTAGAAGAAAATTTCCATTATTGCTTAACGAAATTAGTTATTTTTCCTATATATGAGTTTGATTTTTTTTATAGCTCTTAAAAATGGCTTGGTAAGTGTAGCGCATAAAAAAGAGGAAGATTGTTGGGGTCATCGGGTTAAGGCACGTTTTGTTTTGAAAGTGACACATTTCACTTGGACAAAAAAAATGCCATCAACTGATACAGATATATGATCAAGTGTAAATAAACAATGATGAATGTATGGCAGGCCAGGGCCCTAGATGGGCTGCAGAGAGTAGTATGGCAGGTCAGGGCCCTAAATGGGCTATAGAGAGTAGTATGGCAGGTCAGGGCCCTAAATGGGCTATAGAGAGTAGTATGGCAGGTCAGGGCCCTAAATGGGCTATAGAGAGTAGTATGGCAGGTCAGGGCCCTAAATGGGCTATAGAGAGTAGTATGGCAGGTCAAGGCCCTAAATGGGCTATAGAGAGTAGTATGGCAGGCTAGGGCCCTAAATGGGCTATAGAGAGTAGTATGGCAGGTCAGGGCCCTAAATGGGCTATAGAGAGCAGTATGGCAGGCCAGGGCCCTAAATGGGCTGCAGAGAGTAGTATGGCAGGCCAGGGCCCTAAATGGGATGTAGAGACAAAGGAAGAAGTAGTAGCCTAAATAAAGTTTCGAGGGATAATATTAAAAGCTTATGATAAACACCGACAAGATAAAACGTCTTGTCGGTGTTTATTATGATACAGACTGTAAATCTGTTCATCTAACATCATCTTATCGAAAATATGACAAACTGTTGTATTCGTCCGACGTGTTAGGGCACTCAAAAGATTATCCGAGAACCCTTGGTGTGGATCTCTATTTTTTTGTAGTGAAGGCCCACAGCGTTATCTAATAGCCAGTTCACCTCCCTCTATACACCTGGCTACGTTTTCACCAACATCATATTTCCGGCAGTCAGTGGCGTAGTGAGGGGTGGGCGGGGGGCATCATGCCCCGGGTGCTACTCACAAAGGGGCGCCAAAGGGTGTATTTTACATATAATATTACATGGTTTTCGAAAGGGGGGTGGGGCGCTAATAAGGTATTGTGCCCCAGGCGCCCCGGGCGCGAGTTAAGCTCGCTACGCCACTGACGACAGTGTCACGTTTAAGGTGCAGTTAATTAAAGACATTTCTGTTACTTATGCACTGCGCACTTTTTTTTTTGTACTGCCACATTGTAGGCACTGCCACAGCTGATGCACTGCCCCATTGACAACACATGGACAACACTGCCCCGTTGACCAGTGGGTGGATGGTCTTGTGGTAAAGCGCTCGACTGTCGACCTGAGGAGGGTGCCTGGTTCGATCTCCTGCGAAGACCAATAGATTTTCAGGTCACGGTTATTTCAGTCACCGCTGTACCTCCGTGTTCATTGCACCGTCGGGTATGGTGGGGGGTAAAAGAAGGACACTGCAAAAACCATCCCATTAGTGGTTTATAGGATTTAAGGTATATATATATATATATATATACTGCACTGACATTGCACACAGATAATGCTAACACACATTGCATAATGCATGTGTAAATATTCTCTATTTTCTTTATTCATTTCAAATTTCAAACCCATAATTTCGTATAGCCGTTAATGCGTCGAGAACCACCTCAACCATGAATGTACTTAGTCCCTCCACCCCCACCGTCACCATCTTTTTATAACTTCCCCAGGCCATTAAAAAGTATTTCAATCGAGGAAATGAGAAAAGTTCAAAGACTTTTACTTCATTTCATGGGCGTTTCCTTCACTGGGCTAGGGTGACTTCTCGCAGTGAACGAGACGAGAGTTGAACATGGAAACAACCCATCGATTACTTGGGCATTTTATTAGTGGGGTTTTTTTATTTGAGCAAATTTACCTGTAGTGAAAAGGGTCCTTTGATGGACTGTACAGGTAAAAATAAAACTGGTAAAAAAAGTTACGAATAGTCAGGGAAGCTTTTTTTCTGCACGGAGTTATAGAGTTAGCGGCCTCAAGATAAACTGATACAGAGTTAGCGGCCTCAAGATAAACTGATACAGAGTTAGCGGCCTCAAGATAAACTGATACAGAGTTAGCGGCCTCAAGATAAACTGATACAGAGCTAGCGGCCTCAAGATAAACTGATACAGAGTTAGCGGCCTCAAGATAAACTGATACAGAGTTAGCGGCCTCAAGATAAACTGATACAGAGTTAGCGGCCGCAAGATATACTGACGTCTGAGTAAAGAGCCAAAGTCTTAACTTTTGTTATCTTACGTTTTCGATACAATATGATAACTATGAAAATGTGGGAGGAGGGCGCCAAAACAATGTAGCTTGCAAAGCGCACCACAAATAGCTAGCAACGCCTTTGTTAATGGTTACTGTATCGCTGTACCACTAACGGGACGGTTTTAATGGTGCCCTTCTTTCCTCCCTGCCGTAGCCAATAGTGCAATTGCATAGGAGGCACCACGGGAAATATAGCGGGGACTTAAGCCATGACCTGAAATATCCATTGGTCCTCACCGGTGATCGAACCAGGGTCAACTCAGGTCGACAGTGAGCCCTGATGTAACATTTTGACATTTGAAAAAATAATAAATAAAGTGTAAATCTGGGGTATGCGGTGCAAGTTTCACTGCGATTCAAAACTTCTTCCTAATGACAACGCACGATGACCGTAAATCAAACTGACCACATCTTAATCATTGGTTGCTGCTTTATTTCATTCCCGTTTTTTGCATTGGAGCTAAGGATTGGTTTTGTCGCTGTAAGCTGATACAAATAAAATTTTCCGCAAGCGGCGCGGCGCACCATCAGGCACGGGGCCCTTTCAAGCTTGGGGTCCCCATAAGTCGTGAGGTCTTTGGTGGTATTCCCCCCCCCCCCAGTTTTCCAACCCCCTCGACCACTGGTGGAATATTGGTTCACGTACTTATTCTGTGTGATGAGTATCTGTGTGCAGTATTTGTGTGCAATATCTGTGTGCATTATCTGTGTGCATTATCTGTGTGCAATATGTGTATGCATTGTCTGTGTGGGTTATATGTGTTCATTATCTGTGTGCTTCATCTGTATGAATTATGTGTGTGCATTACCTTTGTGCATTACTTTTGGGCATTATCTGAGTCCATTATCTGTTTGCATTATCTGTGTTCATTATCTGTGCTCATTATATGTGTGCATTATCTGTGCAATATTTGTATACATTATCTGTGTGGAGTATCTGTGTTCATTATCTGTGTGCCTCATCTGTGTGATTTATGTGTGTGCATTACCTTTGTGCATTATCTGTGTGCATCATATGTGTGAATTATGTGTTTGCATTACCTTTGTGCATTACTTTTGTGCATTATCTGAGTCCATTATCTGTTTGCAATATCTGTGCTCATTATATGTGTGCATTATCTGTGTGCAACATATGTGAGCATTATCTGTGTGCAATGTCAGTGCATTATCCGTGTACAATATATGTGATCTAGGTCTGTTTACAATATCTGTATAGAATATCTGTGCGCAATATCTGTGTACATCATTTGCGAACAAATACCATCGTGCAATATCTGTTAATGATATCTGTGTGTCAAGATCTATAAAATATATGTGCACTATCTCTGTGTATATCATCTGCGTACTGTGTCTGTGTGCACTGTCTTTGTACTGTGTCTGTGTGCACTGTCTTTGTACTGTGTCCGTGTGCTCTGTCTTTGTACTGTGTCTGTGTGCACTGTCTTTGTACAGCCGTTTCGGCCTCTTGCGACCTCATTATAAAACTGCTTTTAAAATAACTTTTTAAGGGAAAATTTAAAAAAAAGTATGTGTGTGTGTGGGGGGGGGCGATGGTCAGCATGGTTGCTATGGTAACGGAAGACATATTGGATACTTCCGCAGAACTTTATTAAGGTTATTCGCTGACATTTTGTTAGAATTTTCTCCTCCGCCCTCCCCCCCTTCCTGCTAACAGTGTTCAAAAAAATAAACCTGGAGAGAAATAATATTGCCTGCGCCTGCTCCCTCCCCCCCTTCCCCACAAATCTCTCAGTGACCTCCACCCCCCCCCTCGTGAGTACACCCAATGTAATTAACTCACGCTTTAGTTATCTCCCCCCCCCCTTTCCCCTTTCCCCCCCCCCTTCCCTCTTAAAGTTTTTATTTTTGCCCTACACTCTTTTTCTTCATTTCTAAAGTTTCACAAAAAAAAAAAAAAAAAAATTTTTAAAAACCGGAATCATTCCAGCTGTACATTCCAGTGATAGGTTCTCTCTATCTTTCATCGCTTCTTCCCTGTCCTCCTCCCCCCCACCCTCACCCTCACCCCATATGCTGATGGCTTCGTTTTTTTTTTTTTTAATCCTTTTCATTGAACACCACTGTGTAATCACAATGCGTATTAATGGAACACCATGGTGATTGCTTGAATAGCACTTATCTATATATTTGTAGTTTGATTTATTTTTTTCCTTTCCCATCGGACTTGAAGACCTGGGACCGAAAACGTTAGTGCTGTTTACTAGTCTTGTTCTATAAAATTTTCTGTTTTTCCATTCACAAGAGAGTTACACGTACTTTCTCCACCCCCCCCCTTACCCCCACCCACCCAATCACATGATAAGCTCCCGCTACGATCTGAAAGCTTGTATTATTATTATTATGTATTTATTTTTTCTATTTTCAAACATTGATATTAAGAATTAGAGAGAAAGTCCCAGTAGGAGAATCTAGCTTGAAGCTATGTACTTTAACCTTCGGATGACAGCGATCTATCCAATGCGCTGAATAGAATGTTGAACGGGGGTTTACTCTTTCCATCTGCCGATACATTTTATTTTTACATTTTTTTTAAAATATATTTTATCTCTTTTTTTTTTTTAATAAATTAAAAAAAAAATTCGATAAATATATGAAAAAGGGGAGCAAACTGAATTACATCCATTCACATCACTCACGTGATTTTAACCCTCCTCCTCCTCTCCTCCTCTCTGTGGACATGTCCTTCCTCCTTGCAACTCTATTCATCAATTCCCTCACAATCTAATTTCCCTCCTCATTATCTGTTTCAATCCTTCTAAAGAGAGGGAGAAAAAAAGGGGGGGGGGCGGGTGTTAAAGGGCAGAGAACTACAAGCAAAAGATCATTAACCCTGCTTATGTCCTTGATGTAACGTGGATGCCTTAACTCCCCTTAATTGCCGATACAGTCGCGCGCAACGATTTCTTCATTTCTCGAGGCAGTAGTTGAGGGTCTATTTCTTTTAAAACCTTCTATCTGCCATCTTGTCCGCCACCTCTCTATATCTCTTCTATAACTCTTTGGACCATTTCACTCATGTTAAAAAGGGGTGGTGAGGTAAATGGAAAGAGAGAGAGAGAGAGAGAGAGAGAGAGAGAGAGAAAGAAAAGAGAAAGTAAGATATATAATCTCTAAGATCTACTTTCAAACAATAATTTTTCTTAATTTATTTTTTCATCTAGAAAAATACGACAGGCCAGAGAACGAATACGATTTTCGACATTCTTATAACCCTAAAATATGATTTCGCCCATTTCTACAGTCTCTTAAGCAGGCATACAGCTGCAGAAGTGAAGTTATGTTCCCTTAGCCCCCAATGGGCCACCAGGGCAGATGTGGTGTAGAATATGTTTCTGTAACTAAGGCAAATGAAGGGAATTGTGTGGTTAGCACAACGCCCAGCCGCCTTTACTTCCCCAACTCAAGTCATGTACCCATTTAAAGCTGGGTGGACTTGAGAGACATTCAACCAACTTTCACCAGGACCTGGAAAATTTCCCCTGGATCTCATCGAGGATCAAACCCAGGACTCTCGGGTCGACAGGCAAGCATCTACACCACTCGGTCATCCGTCCACACTGCTGTGGTCATTGGCCAACGCCATCGATGTAGATTCGAACCTCAAATCTCCAACGCCAGCTGTCGGACAACATAACTCCACGACACAAAGCCACCTTCATGTTCTAAGCCGGTTCCAGAACAGTTGCCATTATTATTACTAGCTGTACCCTGTTAAACCTTTGCATAGAGTTATATCCCCTTAGGCTTGATCGGTAGGCTAGGTTATTTTTAGTTTCGGACAGATCCGATTTTTTCATGATTGTATTTTAAAATAGAATACTGTTGTATTAATTCTTTACTTTCGATTTAACGCAGAGCCCAAATAGCTTTTATATATATTATTATTTAAGGGACTATTCGTCCACCCATCGATATTTTTTGTACTATTTTGTTGGCTATTTTTAGGTATTAACCAGCAGCCTGGGGCTAAACAAATCAGTGATGTCCCATGTACGGTCACTTTAGTTGTCCAGTAGTTTACATGCCGCGCACTATCATCCCAGTCATCGTGTGTGGACAGACTCCACATACAGAGCCCTCTAATGAGCAGACGTCTAGATCGCACAGGGCTATTACGAATACCAGATACCACACAGAATTTCATTAAATGGAAATCCAGAAACTTCGATGAGAGGGAAGGATATGGGGGGGGGGGGGGGTGAAGGGGGCTAAAAAACAGGACGACTTCATATAACAAATATTTATTGGGCGATGCCAATTTTTTGTTTACCGATTACGATATAGTAGCCGATGCTTCTCAAAACTGCCTTTTCCGATTACATTCCGAATTCCGCCATAAGGAACGCAGATATTTATAATGGAATTGCCGGAATTAAAAAAAAAGAATTTGGGTTTAATAAAACGAATACAAATGTTGATATATAAAAAAAAAATATATATATATATACATTAGGGTGCATCACCAAAAAAAATTTTTTATAATTGATCTGTCTGCTATTTAAATGTGTTCCATTGATCAAAAAAAGCATTGTGTAAAAAAATAAAAAATATTTGACAATATTTAGAGGTCACCCGGACTTCAACAAAGTTTGCATAATTAAGCGAAAACTAGATAAAACCATCCTTCTTGTAAAGTCTTACAGACTTACATACAAAAAGTGAAGCGCTATATAAATTGTTTTATAGTCTTTGGTTTTATAATGTTTGGTAGCTATGATTGATTTTGATAAGCAGCTGTGCTAGAAATAAAATTTAAAATTCACATTTTATTAGCAAAAACAACACTTTTCCTTACCGCATATTGATGAGCAAGGCAAGCATTTTAATTTATTTATATTATTTTAATTTCTGATACACACGACCTATAAAATCAGAACATGGAAATGATATGAAAAACAACATAAAATGTTTACACCTTCTAAGGAAATGCTGGCTGACCCTGAATCAAGTTAATGCTTTCTACGAAAAAGCAAACATTCCAATGGTGACAGAGAGGAGAGCTTGTGAGAAGATTGTTCAGCTTCTTGATGAATACAATAAACTTCGTTCAATTGATAAAAGTCGCCGAAACACACCCGCCACCAAACGTAAACTGGAACAAATGAAATCTATGTTGGCAACAACTTTTCAACTGTGGCCACCAAATGTCGAGACTATTATCAAGAATGCAGAAGATCTTGCATTCTTGAGGTCTATGAAAGGAGACAGGTCTTCCAGCTTTGGATCATTTGACAAAACACTTGCAAAAAAAGTCGCTCGACGGCATTCACGAGATGTCGCAACATTGGAACGTCAGAAACGCGCAAGAGAAGAAAATGCAGCATGTTCAACGATATCAGTGCCTTCCAGCGAGGGTAGCAGTGACGAACCCGATGATTCTACTTCTAAATCTGAAGATAATATTGAGTGTGTTGATAACTGTTTGGATGATATAATGCCATTGCAAAAGCGAAGAAAGCCAACAGGAGCTTTAGTATTTGTACCTCCAGATGTTTTAAGCCGACCAAATCTTGTGTCACTAGCGACAAGATTAAAGATTACACCAACACAGCAGGCAGCTTTCACACAGGGCCTTATTAGCGAGTTTGGGGGTGATGTATCAATGGTGGCTTCTTCCTATGCCACCGCAAAGTTGTAAGTGAAATATCTACAAAGATCCACGACTCCTGGGAACCACCCAAACTCTGCACTCTCCACTGGGATGGCAAACTGACACCTTCTCTAAAAAAATCATCGTGTCACTGAAGAACGCATAACAGTTGTTGTCGGTGATGCAAAGCAATTGAAACTTCTAGGAGTGCCAAATTATGCCAAGGCAACAAAGAAACCCGTTGGTGAAATAATTGCAGAATTAACCATGAAGCTAATGACAGAGTGACATTGTAATGATTGTATCGTTAATATGACATTCGACACAACAAGATCAAACACTGGTCATCAGACTGCTGCCTGCATTGCCATACAAAATATGCTGCAACGTGCTCTTCTGTGGTCAGGTTGTCGCCATCACATTGGTGAAGTTATCCTCTCGCATGTGTTTGCAGACATGAAAATAGAAGTTTCCAAATCCCCGGATGTAACTTTGTTCACCAAGCTGCGAAGTAATTGGGAGTTGGTGGCACATCATTGGTCTCACGTTTGTAGTTCGTTTACGTTAGCTGATCATGATCTGAAGGCTCAAGAGCGACTGACGATAATGAGAGATGCGGTAATTGCACATGCCAACTCTAGTAAACAAACCGAATTCTTGCGAGACGACTACCACGAATTCCTTAAGCTGTCCCTTGTTTACCTGAATGCTACAAATAAGGAGGTTAACTTTAAAAGACCAGGTGCCCTGCACAAAGCACGATGGATGGCAAAGCTGATATATTGCCTCAAGATTGCACTGTGTGAGAAACAAATTCAATTATTGCCTCCAGGTACTATTACCACACGTGATCAAGTGCCAAAGATTCGTGCATTTGCTACATTTTTAACACATGTTTATGTCGTGTGGTGGCTCACTTGCAAAAAGAGTGTGGATGCACCATGGAATGATCTACAGCTCTACAAGCGACTTTTGGATTACAACGATGTCAACAGAGACATATCCAAGTCAACAATCAGTGCCCTGAATAGGCATCTGTGGTACCTCACTGCTGAAATGATCCCACTTGCTCTGTTCAGCAATGAAGTACCTGTGTTGGAAAAGCGAGCTCTAGCAGATACTCTGCTAAGGCTTCGACCAGTGGTTGCCCTCCAAACTCCACAGAATCGATTTGGAAATGGTTGGGGAAAACCACGATTCCAATCAATTGATTCTAAAACTCGGTTGTGTGATCTGGCTGGAGTTGACTCGTGGTTTACTATATACAGACTTCAACTGGACACAGGATTCCTCTAACTGCCTGTTGATGATTGGTGCCAAACAGCTTCTTACATTGCCAGTGCAGAAAATGTTGCTGCTATTAACGTTGTTAACGATTATGACGAGAGAGGAGTGAAACTGGCATCTGACTTTGTTGAAGCAGCGCGAACGGATGAACATTTTCAAAACATTCTTCAATTGGTAGAAATGGACCGCAAAGACATCTCAAATGTGCGTAAACCTTACAAACGTGCAACAAAGTGACACTGAATTAAATGCAACAGTAATAAATAATTTAATACTTTAATGTAATTTTTATATAGGCCAGAATAAACTTTTTTTTTCTTTACATGTCATGTTTTGTGATTTATTGGGCAGGGGAGGGGAGACCTCTAAATCAACTCTGATTTGAAAAATATTTTACACATGTTATTATTAATGATATTGGAACAAATTAGAAACATAGACAGCTCAAAAACAAACAATCAATTTTTTCCTCTATTGTGGTGATGCACCCTAATATATATATGTTTGATTCCCATCTGTCAAATGTATCATACAATACATTAGCTCAGGGGTGGGCACACTTTTTGACTCGCGGCCCGCATTGTGTTCGTAAATTTGACCGGCGGGCCGGATCAAGTAGTAGCGTTGTCAAGAACAAATGAAGGTCATTGCTGTGCTTCACTCTGAAAGGTTGGATTGGATCATTCGGTGGGCCGCATTGAACCCACAGCTGCTCTACACCAACTAGTTGGAATTACTTTATTCGTGGACAGAGTCATGGTTCTCACAGAACTGTGTATGTGTGTGTGTGTGTGTGTGTGTGTGTGTGCGTGCGTGCGTGTGTGTATGTGTGTATGTGTGTGTGTATGTGTGTGTGTGTGTGTGCGTGCGTGCGTGTGTGTGTGTATGTGTGTGTGTGTATGTGTGTGTGTGTGAGTGTGTGTGTGTGTGTATGTGTGTGTGTGTATGTGTGTGTGTGTGTGTATGTGTGTGTGTGTGTGAGTGTGAGTTTTTAAAATTGTAAAATTACAACCCAGGTCTGACCCAACACGTTCAGGGATCATTGGGTCAAGGCCATGAGGAAATTCAAGCCACGAAGCCCCAGAATGAAGCTTTGAAATTTACCGAAGCAATTAAATAAATAAATAAATAAAATAAAAAAAACAAACCAGCACCGAGCCCCATTAATGGAGTCAACAAACATAATATTGCAATCAAAAAATTTCAAATAACTGGAGGAAAATTTTCTAAGGGAGGGGGGGGGGTAAAGATAACAATAACAGACTATCCGGGGGGTGGGCGTGGGTGGCGTGAATATTTGGTTCTCGCGCGCGAGTGTGCGTGTGTGTGTGTAAAGTGGTATCTGGAGTGTTGCTACACTGACCCATGACCCTAGCGGGTGCGTCGTGAGTCACCTGATAACCTAACATACCACAACTACCTAATGTACCACCTACCTAATGTACCACCTACCTAACGTACCACCTACCTAATGTACCACCTACCTAATGTACCACCTAGCTAACATACCACCTAATAATGTACCACTTACCTAACATACCACCTACGTAATGTATCACTTACCTAACATACCACCTACCTAATGTACCACCTACCTAACGTACCACCTACCTAATGTACCACCTACGTAATGTACATTTCATACGTCACAAATTATGTTTTACCCGTCAATCGCTAATAACCTAGGATTATTAGTAATTAATTCTCTTAATGTTAAAATCAAAACGAAGCATTGCAATAATGATTAAATTAATGTTGTTTTTTTTCCTCTGCCATTTCGCAGCACAGAGAAAAGTACAATTCGGCTTCTTACTTTCTTACTTACACGCCATCCTTATTTATTTGGATATACATTAATCATTGGACCATGACACTTTTGTTTTCACTTAGATACTCGACTGTCGACCTGAGAGTCCTGGGTTCGATCCTCGGTGAGGCCCAAAATTTTTCCAGGTGCAAAGTCGTCCCACAAGTCCACCCAGCTTTAAATGGGTACCTGACTTTAAGTTGGGGAAATAAAGGTGGCTGGGCGTTGTGCTAACCACACAATCCCTCCATATGCCGAGGTTATGGAAACAGATGGATTCTACACTTCATCTGCCCCATTTTGCCCGTTAGGGCCAAGAAGGGAATCACTTTACTTTACTATTTCTTGCCCATAATTCTCTAAACTTCCGAAACAGGTAGGCCTACATAGAACTAAGGGATAAAAGATTTAAACTTGAAGATCAACTTTCAGGACAATAGATTTAGTTATATGAAATCAGGTTATATATATATATACTAGCTGTACCGTGCAAAACCTTTGCATATAGTTATATCCCCTTATGCTTGATCGGTAGGCTAGGTTATTTTTAGTTTCGGGCAGATCCGATTTTTTTCATGATTGTATTTTAAACTGGAATACTATTGTATTAATTCTTTACTTTCGATTTAACGCACACTGGAAAAGAGTATTATTATATATGATAATTCTCAGATTCCAATATTAGCAACAATGGCGGCTTTACTCATTGCGAAGTCAGTGATTTTATTTATCCAATATATAAAATATAAAAAAGAAACACATAAAAAAGTAATAAAATGTCTAAAAATGAAATGTCACACTTCACTTCATCAGCTGTCTGTCGTGAACTCGTGATCTACAATTTCACTCCAAATAATGAAATGGCTCAATACAACCACCACACCACTACCACTACCACCATCTCCCCTTGGCTCATCATCAGTGACTTGACGGCCATTACCAGGGAAAAGACCTTTTTTTGGGCGTGGGGTGAGGGGGTGGGGGGTGTGTGGGTGGGAGGGAGGGAGGGAGGTCGTGTCATCCGATTCCAGAACTTGCTACTGTTTAAGTCACGGCATAGCTTCATTACATTAGCGTTCAGGAGCGACTCAGTGGAGGCGGGCTCTCTCTCTCTCTCTCTCTCTCTACCTCTCTAGACGTGGTGGTACCGAAATAAAAGAATAGGTAATGGATGCAGCTGTGACCCCGGGGGGGGGGGGGAGAGAATGTTAGTGTGCAGGGGCGTAGTAAGATCCTATTTTCGCGCACTAGTGAAAGGGATAAATCTCGATTAGATACACACACACACACACACACACACAAAAGTCGGCTTCCAGTACCTTACACTGACATTACCCTAACTGAGGAGTAGCTTAGGAAGAGATTGACGGGGAGGGGGAGAAGGGGCGGAGGGACGAAAATTCGCTTTTAGTGGGGGTGGGTGAGGGGTGGGGTGGGGAGAAGTGCCCGAGGACCGAGTGTGGAAATGTCCCGTTGACCGCTAATCGGTTACATGGAGAGGTCATCGTGTGGTCACAAACGAGGAGCCTCTTTGATGTGCGAGCTCACGTTTGGTCAACATATCACGTGATAACCTCTTTCCCGCCCCCCCCATTCCCACCCCCTCCACCGGTACATCCTTCCAGCACCACCCCAACTCTCTCGTGTTTCATCGGCCTCTTTTATTACCCCCTCCCTCTCCAACCCCCCCTCCGTCACCCACCCCATTTTTTTTTCTATTCTGAAAACAATGGAGGGGAGAAAATTAGGTTAGTGGTTCACTATTCGCCCCTCGCCGCCCCACCCCCAGATGAAGTATGTCGTCCAATTGGGGAAATAGCGATTCGGCCATGATAATTAAAGGTGTGGGTGGAAATTGGGATAGAATGGGGTGGGGGTGGGGGTGAGGGAGGGAGAAGTCTCAGGGGGCCCCCCGAAAGGGAGTGAGGGTGGGGTGGTGGAGTCCGTAGGTGCCGAATACCGACTAAAAAAAGGGGAAACATTTTTTGGGTATAATGTGTTGGGGCGTGGTGGGAAGGTACGATGATAATGATGTTACAAGTGACAATCGCTCCCCTCCTCGCCCGCGCCCCCCGGGCATTCAGAGGATTCTATTTTGGCCCTGATGGCTCAGACAGGGACTGAAACAATAAACAATTGTATGTGTAACTGTTGTTTAGGTTTTTGACGTTGGGTGCAGAGGGAAAGATTGGGGAGCATGTAACATTGTTTGTCCGAATGTGTGAACATAAACAGACGACCAGTGCCGATCAGTTTCTATTGTAATCATACGTTTTTTTTTGTTTATTACGTGTATGATACGTTGATAGAGTCACGTGATGGTTACAGTTATGGTCACATGATGTTTAAAATTAGCAACACGTTCTATTCATTTTTATTTTGATCGTGTTGAAAGGTCAGAGTTAAACAAGATGGTTGTATTAGACGAAAGCATTTTACATAATTTTAGACATTTTTTTGTTTTAAGTGACAGAAGTAGGCAGTCGCTGGCTGGCAGGATCTTCTACTTCACGCCGACCAGTGTTTCCATACCCCACCCTCCTTTGAGTCATTGGTCATCACATTGGTCAGATTGGTCATCGCATTGGTCATAATGTTCATCGCATTGGTTACATTGGTCATCGCATTGGTCATATTGGCCATCGTATTGGTCATATTGGTCATCGCATTGGTCAGATTGATCATTGTATTGGTCATATTGGTCATATTGGTCATATTGGTCATCGTATTGGTCATTGTATAAGTCATATTGGTCATCGCTTTGAAAATTGATCATCGCATTGGTCATATTCATAATCCTGTTGGTCGTATTGGTCATCACTCAGGACTAAATTCTGATACACCAACAGCTAAACCTTGAATGAATAACAAAAAAAGAGAAGACCGAAATAATTTTTTTTTAACTGAGTAACATTGCGAGAGTTTGTTTCATCTCACTTACAAATCACTGCGTCAACATAAGGGCGCCGACGAACCGATAGATAGGTACCCTAACTGCTGCTTCTTGTGTTTCGCCCTTTCCACCACCCCCTCCCTTTCCTTCAACCACAGCTGTCAGCTCAAATAGTATCATCTGTTTCTCCGTGGCAAGTCTGTGTCGTCAAAAAAAACAACATTGGATTCTTGTTTGTGTTTGTCTAGACCTATCAGCGTGACACTGGCAGTTGTGACAGTGCCGTGGCAAACTGCCATCACGCCCACGCCCTCTTTGACAGTAAGTTCAATGTCCAGTAAACTGCATGCATATTCTGATATTATTACCAAATCATCGTGACTAGACAATCAGCCATCATCATGGTTTTTTTTTGTTGGGTTACCGCCCTTTAGTTAATTTTTTGACACGTGTCCCCCCCCCTCCCCTCTTCTTTTGAAGTTTCTCTTTACATGTGGGTCACTATCAAACACAAATCAGTTTTCAATTAGGGTAAAAATATGAGAACCACCACTCTACAGGTTTGGTAGCATATATACACAGACATAAGAGACAAAGTCATCAGCTATTGATTACGTCATTAATTGCTCTTGCAACATACTTTTGGTTGCCATTGTTTTTTCTCCTTTTTTTTATTTAGTTCATCCAAAAATTCAGTGTGATGCGTCAATTTGTGGATACTGGCAGACATAAACTGTTTACAAGATCCTACATGTATTATCCCTTCACTAATTCATTGTTTAGACATTTTAAGAGCAAAAGTTTACTAGAAATCTGTCAACCGCTGTAAGGGAGATAATCCAAAAAACAATACCATTTCAGAGTTATCTACTCGACTTTGTTGAATCATTGCGCCTAATGAGTTTGGTTTGTTTTTTTCGCGCCGTACATCAACATGCGAATCTCAAATTCATTAAATATGACGGAAAAAACACATTTACCAGACGCGTGTCCCGGGTCCCGAGTTTTAATGGACGCCCCGCCCCCCCCTCCCCAATTTTACACTTGTAATTTTTATTTTGCATGTCTTGGTCTTTATAAAGGAGGGGGGGTATTATTCTCCACTGAGCCCGGGGGACCTAAATCCTCGTCAGCTTCCCCCCCTTCCTTCCTCCCTCTCTACTCACACGCACAGTCCCGCCCTTATTTTTGTTTCCCCACCTGAGGTCAAACTTGCCGATTTAGTCTTTGACTGACGGAACCTTGTGTTCATGGAAAACAACAATTAGCTTTGATATTTTTCGTACGCCTAGCGCGTGCCACCCACCTACTCCAGCCCGTCCCCAACTACACACCCACCCACCCACCCACCCACCACCACCCTGCCATATCCCATCATCACCATTAAGCCATTTGTCGTTCTATCGGGATGTCGCCATTGTTGACATTTGCCCCAATGTCAGGGACATTTGCCCCAATGTCAGGGACATTTGCCTCAATGTCAGGGACATTTGCCTCAATGTCAGGGACATTTGCCCCAATGTCAGGGATAATTTGTCGTGGGTTACATGATAACTGGAAACTTAACTGAAAGCTTGTGAATAGTTTATACTTATGAGTCCCCTTCACCTTTCCCCATCTCACATAGCACCATATGGTCGCCCCACATAGCCCCATAGGGTTGCCCCACATAGCACCATATGGTCGACCCACATAGCCCCATATGGTCGCCCCACATAACCCCATACAGTCTCCTCACATAGCACCATACAGTCGCCCCACATAGCCCCATACAGTCGCCCCACATAGCCCCATACAGTCGCCCCACATAGCCCCATACATTCGCCCCACATAGCCCCATACAGTCGCCCCACATAACCCCATACAGTCTCCTCACATAGCACCATACAGTCGCCCCACATAGCCCCATACAGTCGCCCCACATAGCCCCATACAGTCGCCCCACATAGCCCCATACATTCGCCCCACATAGCCCCCCCTTGAAAGAAAAAAAGAACACCCTTTTGCAGGGCCGTTTTAAAGTCATCGTAGGCCCTAGGCACTTTTAAAGTTGTAGGCCCTTCCCCGATTTCATTTTTGAATATTTTTCAAGAATGCACCGACACTTATTTGCCATTCTGGCTTTCGTAGGCCCTTGAAAAGTGCCTACTGTGCCTATATGATAGAGCGGCCCTGCCCTTTTGTGAGACAATGAGTATTTCCGTTTCCGGTCATATTAAAAACGTTTACGATCAATGAACAAAATATAAATAATATTTATGTAGCTACACCTGTGCCCCACTTTTATGTCTCCCCCTCCCCTTCCGCCCCAACCCCATCTTAATGAACAATGACGGTACACCTGAGTTGTGTTATCACGTGTGTCATGAGCTCAATACAAGGCACCTCGACATAACTGAATGTCATTCGAATGTCAGCCACGGGATGAGTGGGTGGGGGGGGGGTAAGGCCCCCTTAATCATCCCACCCCACCCCCTATTATCCTCTCCCAGTGGCTGACTGACATCTCATTAATGGACGTACGTGGAGGAATCAATCGGAGATAACAGTGAGAGGCTAAATAAGCTTGACCTTTGTGAGATGACCTTTCACCGAAAGTATGATAGTCACACCCCCTATAACGTTCCTCTCTTCCCCCCCCCCCCGGTCCTTCTCCGGCTTGTGTGCGCGCGCCAAGATCTTGTCGATGCGCTCCCACACAACTTGTCGAGCGCGCGCACACTCGACACAGCCGAGCTCACACACATGTTCCATCTAGCAGGTCTGAATTCCGCTGTGTTGTGCACCAAATATTTGAGCTTACTTCCGAAGTTGCGCACCACCAATATTTTGATACGCACGTCCTAACCCCCCCTCCCGACTAGTGTTTTTTCTTATTTCGGGGAGGGGGGTGGAGACGGGGCGTTGTACATATATATTATTTTCATATAAGGGGCGATAAGAGGGGGGGGGCGGGCAAAGTTGTCATAGTTTGTATGGAGCCCTAGATTGTATGGCATCGGCCCTGATAAGGAATATAAGGTTTGGCTGGACCTAGCGTGTGTTTCAGGCAAAGTGGACTTGATAGTCATGAAAACTGCCGGTACACACACACACAAACACATACACACATACATACACACACGCACGCTCGCTCGCACGCACGCACGCACACACCTACACACACATACATACATTTATATCAACCCGTCATTGCGACCCGTTAATTACACAGCTATCAACGAAGGTATGACGGAGGTACACACTGCGTTCAGCCAGTTACACGGGTTCAGGATTAATGTCAATTCACAACCCCCCCTCACCCCACCCACAATGTCATTTCATATGTCAGGTGAACTTTGGTAAATTCGTCAGCATCTGTTATAAATCCCGTGGGGGATCGAACCATCAGACCTACACGCATTACTTTGATTTACTTCATTGACTGGTATAAATTCATTCATACACACATACACGTATGACGTACTAATAAACACTTCGTACGTAAATGTACTCACGTGACGTGTAGAATTTACCCCGCCCCCTCCCATCCCATGTGAACGCCACACCCTAAAAACTGACCACTCCACACAACAATTAAACAGATCAGGTTATCAAACCAAGTTCACCACTGGGCCCCCAGACAAAGTGTATACATATGTTAAAAGGTTATTATAGGTACCCGCCTGTCCCTACCCCCTACCCCCCACCCTACGTAGTTTGACTTAATGCTTTGACATGATACTATTTTTTTGGGGGGGATATTTATTTTAGTCGCGGTGTGGACAGTCCAGTATTATAGTCGAGGTTTGGACAGTCCAGTATTATAGTCGCGGTTTCGGACAGTCCAGTATTATAGTCGCGGTTTGGACAGTCCAGTATTATAGTCGCGGTTTCGGACAGTCCAGTATTACAGTCGCGGTTTGGACAGTCCAGTATTATAGTCGCGGTTTGGACAGTCCAGTATTATAGTCGCGGTAGCGGAATTAGTTCGGTGCCGATGGTCCTGGGAGTTAGATCTAGTAGCCGTGTTGACAGTTTTAGATCTATATCCATAGTAACCATACTCTAAGAACCAGTGTATGAACCTAGCTAGTCTACTCCTTAGACCAGTCTATTTCTTTTGAAGTGTTTTACGCTGTGAGCTGCACAGAGTTTGTTCTCTCATATCTACGTTGTAGTCAAGTTGAGTTCTAAAGCTATCACAGTCTCATACACACAATCATAAGTATGTCAGATTAGGCGAACCTTATCAGAACTTAGCGTTTGGACAGAACAAATCTGAACGTCGCAGTCCAATAAAATTTGCCATATATTGTCTATTACTTCACAAGTATTTATCGATTAGTTCTTTCCATCGTCAGACAGCAGTGCATAATAATCAATATTGATTACTTAAAAATCAGCGCGGGTAACATTCGGTGGACATCAGTCAAACTGTAAGTAACGACCAGCAAATATTTAGACTATCACTGTAGACTCCCTCCTCCCTCCTCCCTCCCCCTCCCCCCCCCTTACTACCACAGCTCCGCCTAGTTCGGCCACGCCTACTCGATATTCAGCATGTGTGTAGTCTTTAGTAGATAGATACCAATCGTTTTGATGGGAGATGGATTAGTATTTTATTTTGGTCCGTTCTATTCTGTTGGCTCAAAGAACAATCGATAGATCGGGCCAGAATTGACAGAACCCAGTGTTTCTTTATTGTCCTAACTTAGAGGGGGGGGGGTGATGGATGGTCCACAGGATCAAGAGTGGACATTTATCAGTTATGGAAATATGTTAACCCCCCCCCACCCCACCCTTTGTTCCTCTTTCCCCCCCTCCCCTCCAGTGGCGTAGCGAGCTTAACTCGCGCCAGGGGCACAATAACCTTTTAGCGCCCCCCCCCCTTTTCTGCCATTCGAAAAACATATAATATTATATGTTTTTGCACCCTTTTATGAGTAGCGCCCGGGGCACGATGCCCCCTTCCCCTCCCCTCGCTACCTCACTGCTTCTCTCCCCCCCCCACCCCCCGAGGCGTACCGCTTAATAAGACTGTAAAGCCGGCCTTGACAGAAAAAAAAAAGTTTGCCAGATGCTGGACGTCTACTGTAAGAGACGCATTAATTTGTCTAATTCCCCAAGCTAAAAGTACTTTATAACTCACAGTACCTCCACCTCCTTGGCAGTTGTGCTTTAGAGTCCAAGTTAAAAAAAAACTGCATTCATCAAAATCCCCTACCATCCCTCTAGTTCATATGTCCTTCCTTTTTTCGAGCCCCCCCCCCCTTTGCCCCCCACCCACAATCTCTCCCCTCCCCCCACACACACCCCCTGCCCCCCCCCCCCACACCAATGTACTTAAGAGAGTGGATCAGTCCAGACAAACAGACGGTCAGATAAAATTAATGGAAGCGCTACCGAGGGGCGGCAAACGTCAGAAAAAACAAAACAAATAAACAACATAAGCAAACCGGAGTAATCAGGCACAGCTTTTTTTTTATAAGGGAAAGGGGCGGTAGGGAGGTTTGTGGAAGGAGGAGGGGGTGGGGCTGGTGTATTGAACTGGGCTGTCACGTCATCTTGGCGGGATTTAAAACTTCAATTGAATTGAAGAAACATGCATCAATATCCCGTAGCATTAAATAAAGGAAGCAAATGGGGACTGCACTCCGTTCACAAATCAATATATATATACACACACAGAGCCTACATGGGTGATGCCCCCAGTCTAATGCCACGAGTAAACATCATTTGTTGAGGACGGCAAACTTCAAAAACATACGATCTCTTTAGAGGATTTGTTAGAGGATTTTTTGCGGGGATTATTATCCCGATATGATGTTAGATTGGTTTGACATACACGGTACTAATATTTGTGCAGGTCCTAGAGGGGGGGGGGAGGGTTTGGGGGCGGGGTCCGGGGGGAGGGGAATGGACTGATATCCTGAGGCGTTGGTTTGTTTAACTACTCCCAGGTCATCTATTCACGCCGTAAGGTGTACTCGACTGACTTCAAAAGTCTTTCCTTCTTGACCTTTGGAGAAATCGGGGTCATCCAGGTACTTCTTTAGTTTCCATGTAATGTTAGGAAAGTCTTTATGTAAATTTGTGTCTGTGATCGCGTGTATTTAGGTTTACATTACAGATGGGTCGATACCGAAATTATTTTATCGATTCCACGATATTACAATTAAACCTTTGATTCCGATGCATAATTTTAACAATACTTTATGTAAAGTTTGAGAAATGATAGAGAAACTTGAAGATTCGACTCCAAAGAATCTGTTATATATATAGTTATATATATATATATATATATATATATATATATATATATATATATATATATATATATTGTAGTATGCAGTAGTGTAGCGAGCTTGGCTCGCGCCCGGGGAACAATACCTTTTTAGCGCCTCCCCCATTCGAAAACCATATAATATTATATGTAAAATATATCATTTGGTGCCCATTTGTGAGTAGCGCCCAGGGCATGATACCCCCTCCCTTGCCCAGCCCTCGCTACGCCACTTTATGTATGTAGAACTGTAAATGTAGTTTGTCTGAGAGCGTAGAAAACATGGGCAACAATCAACGGAGTTAATGGGGAGGAGGGCGTGAATAGAGGAGAGGTAACCTTATATGTGAGCTGGGGACAGGACCGTTCCTACGGATATGAAAACTAGTTGACTGACTACTTCCCGCGTATATCCGGGTACACCCTAAAGTAACGTATACAAATAATTGATGTCACATGTGTGAATTTCCCCTTCGAATCACCTTGACTTTACACTAACAATGTCATGTATATGTCATGTGTATGTCATGTGTATGTCAAAGAAAATGCCACATAGACGCCAATCATCATAAACGTTCGGTTGTGTTCCTATTGATTGAGTTAACCTTAGTACTGATATAATTACAAGAGGGGCCATTTGCCTGTAATGTCATCTATATGTCATACTATGCTGTCATTTCATGCCATACGGGCATTCAAGGACACACAAGGTTAATAATCCGAGCAAAACTATCATTTTTATTTATTTAAAACATTACAATTTTTGTGTGTTTATGTTTTTAGAAAAAAATGATTTACACAGATCTGATTTTAAATAGTGTGTAACATAAAAAGTTATGTAGTCTCTGATTTCATTTTATATCCCATAATTTCACCCACGCATAGTTCTTGTAAATATTTAATTATAAATTTTGATTGCATAAAAAAAAAACAATAGAAATCTTTATTATGTTTTCATAACTGATATTCCACCCACCGATAGAATTGAGCAATTATGTTTTATTGAGTGGTAGTACTTGTAAAAGAAGTAGCAGACGACAGTATTACGTAGGAGAAACGGAGCAAAGTAGGTCAGATTGAATAATCAGAGCCTTTCTTACTGATAGGTAAATTAGGCAAACACCTTCTCTTTTACTCACTCACACACTCCCTCAATGCCCGCATTTTTTCTTCATCACTCCCGCTCTCTCCCTCTCTCTCCCACTGTCGTCATCTTATTCTCTGTCTGTCTGTCTGTCTGTCTGTCTCTCTCACACACACACACACACACATACACGCACTCAATCCCGGCTTCTCTCTCTCTCACACACACATACACGCACTCAATCTCGGCATCTCTCTCTCTCACTCTCTCTCTCACACACACACATCAATCCCGGCATCTCTCTCTCTCTCACTTACACACACATCAATTCCGGCATCGCTCTCTCTCTCTCTCTCTCTCTCTCTCTCTCACACACACACACACACTCAATCCCGGCATCTCTCTCTCACTCTCTCTCTCTCACACACACACATCAATTCCGGCATCTCTCTCTCTCTCACACACACACATCAATTCCGGCATCGCTCTCTCTCTCTCTCTCTCTCTCTCTCACACGCACACTCAATCCCGGCATCTCTCTCTCCCTCTCTCTTGCTCCCACTCATTAGTTCATATTTATGTCGTAGCTACAGGGGCGGATCTGGATCCGAGACACGGCGCTAAATAAATTTCTGGGCCCCCATTACAGAAAAAAAGAAAAGAAAAATAAAACAAGAAATAATCCAGGTATAAAATTAACTTATCTTAGGGATTAAGGGTGCTGCAACGACTCCCTCGCTGTTATTCCTCGCTAAACAAGTTATTAATACTAATACATGTATTACTTAATTTTTTTTTACACTATTATCATCAATAATATTGCAGAATATACTGCAACGGTTCAAACATTTGTTGTTAATATTCAATCTTTTATTTAAATAAAGATTGATTCTGCGGTAGACAGAAACCAAGACTTTTTTTTTTTCATGTAGAAAAATAGTCTGATTAATTTAAAAAAAAATAAAATAGCCAGTCATTCTAAAAAAAAAAAGGAATTGGCCAAACTGGCACATCAATAAAAGATTGTTTTCATTCGGTCGCCAGCATCGAATTTTATTGTGTGTGAAGTGAACAGGAAGTTGAAAAAGAATATTGAAAACAAAAAAAATTCTCTTGCAAGTTATTTCATGTGAATAGTTAAGTCACTAAATTTGTTTTTTTTTTGTCAAAAATAAAGAAAAAATATATTATATGTAGTTTGAAATTTGTTTTAAAAACAATGCATTAAAGTATCTTTACAATGGCTGGCACAGCTATGGGAAAACTACGGCCATCGGGCCTAACCCGGCCCGTAGGACTTTTAATACGGCCCGTACGACTGTCTAATTCGGCCCGTACGACTGTCTAATTCGGCCCGTACGACTGTCTAATTCGGCCCGTACGACTGTCTAATTCGGCCCGTAGGTCTGTCTAATCCGTCCCGCGGCAAGTTACTCAATTCTACCACTACTTTTATGTCACGAGGTTTACCTTTAATTTATACTAGCTCGTGTCAATACCGGACAAAATTATGAACACAACGTGGGCCGCGACTCAAAAAGTCGCCCACCTCTGATCTAGTATCTCGGTAATAAAAACAATAGTCTCTGCAGCAATGGTCATGTTCATATGTTTCATTATATAAACAATTAATGAAACGTTTTGAAGTTCCCCCACTTCCCTCTAGCATAGTCGATGGTGCGATGACATCGGAGGCGCCACGGGAGACATGGAAAGGAGCTTGCATCTTGATCCAAAAGGAATTTTCAGACTTTCACCGGAGATCGTAGCACAGGACCCTCAAGTCGACAGTCGAGCGCTGCACGCCCAAATATTTTTTTTTTTTTGATTTCAGACATTAACTGAGTTATGACTTTAAACTTGTATTTAGGTTCCCCCATAAACTAGGGTTATACCATTAAACTTGTATAATGGTCCCTGCATTTATTGCGTTATGACATTAACTTGTATCTTGGTTCCTGTATTGAATTCTATCTTAGCATTAAAAATCTGTTGTCGATGGGCAGTTCCTCGCGCTACTTTGTCGACACTACAGATTAGCAGACAGACAGTAAGATCGCGGGGGTGGGATGGGGGGGGGAACGAGAGAGACAGATATTTAAACAGACCAAAAAAGAAAAGGCAAGGCTGGGGGGGGGGGGGGTGTGTTAGCTTTATGTCCGTCTCAATTACTGAGAAAAAAAAATTTACACATCCGCTAACTAGCTTCTAATTATTTTGACGGCTCCTGAGTGTTTTCGCTGACTTCCATTCTTTCAACACAATGAAATCTCCAAGATTATTGTAACTTTCTTTGAATCCCAGTTTTTAATAACAGCGACATAAAGATAAATAAATGATATAAGCCCTTAGATCTGTAACAAGCGATAATGGCAGACGCCCCCCTCCCTCCCTCATCAACCCATCCCCCACACCTCAACAAGTATGAGAAGGAGACCAAAAAAAAAAAAATAAAGAATAAATTGATTATGAAGTTCGATTGCCAGTTGTTGTTGATTTTTATTTTGAGGTATGACAGGGCCGTTAATCTGAGTTACAAGTTTACACAAGTTATGGCTGAGTTATCGGTCGTGGCGTTACTCACAGGTGTACAGCTATTGTTGTAAGTGTTGGCTTGGCTCGTTTTTCGTTAACTAAGGGACGTAACAGAGAGATTGGCCGACAGGGGGAGATGATTGATATAGAATGATGGCATAGACTGGCTCAGATTTTGACCTATATATATTTAGTTCATTTTTCGTTTTTTTGTTTTTTTATTCAATTAATCACAAAGCAGTGGCGTAGCGACATTTTAAACTCGCGCCCGGGGCACAATACATTTTTAGCGACCTCCCATTCGAAAACCATTTTGGGACGGATGGCCGAGTGGTGGAGATACTCGACTGTCGACCTGAGAGTCCTGGGTTCGATCCTCGGTGAGGCCCATGGATTTTTTCCAGGTGAATTTGGTGCAAAGTCGTCCCACAAGTTCACCCAGCCTTAAATGGGTACCTGACTTTAAGTTGGGGAAGTAAAGGCGGCTGGGCGTTGTGCCAACCACACAATCCCTTCATATGCCGAGGTTATAGAAACAGATGAATTCTACACTTCATCTGCCCCGATGACCCGCTAGGGCTAAGGGAACTTTTTTTTTATATACCATTTTGCGCGCCATTGTAGGTAACGCCCTGTGCATGATGCCCCCCTCAGTGCCGCCAGGAGGGGCGGGGGCAGAGCGGGCAAATGCCCAGGGGCCCGGCAAGTCGCAGGGCGAGTTTCAGGAGCCCGGACTGAGCTGGCCAATCATTTTGAAAATGTTAATATCAGCACGACTGGCCCGTGACAGCCCTGCCCAGGGGCCCGAAATTTCTGCTCCCCTTTTCGCTACGCCACTGTTTTAAATCGAGATTATATAAAAATGATTATATTTGTGTTGTTTGTTGTTTTGTATTTTTCTTTCAGATGAAATGTTCGTCCAACATTTTAATTGTTTTATTTTTTTTTTCGTATAGGACGATCAAAGATAAATTTTTACCTATCTGTTAACTTTAATTGAATCTCTCCCGGTATCCCGGACAATCATTGGAAATAACGTTTTCAATTCAAAATTTTAGTTTATTTTTTATACATTTTTTTTCTAATATCCTTTTTGTTTTTACAGTAGTTTAATTTCTTGCGCAAATATCATTATTATTTTTTTTTAGCCGCAAGGACTTTCATTTTTTTATGTAATATGTTTCTAAAATTAGCTGTAGAAAACAAAACATTATGTTTATTCATAGATTTTCGTATATGACATGTGATGCAAGCTTAGCTTTGCGTATTTTTTTTTAAAAATCTAACATGTCTTTTGTTGATATGTTACTAGTAAATCAAAACAAATTGGCTACAAAGACAACAAGTAACATAAATATGACGTTCTAACACAGGCATTAAGAGAATTCTGAAACATAATTGGATAGTTTGAAACTTTTTATTTATTGAATAGAATCAGAAAA